>DWPT01004303.1:0-13378 GCA_018251895.1 Agathymus mariae mariae
CGCTGCCACGTCGCGTCGCGGCGTCGTGCAGTGGAGGTTGGCGGCCAGCTCACCCGTGTGGTACCCCAGAAGAACCTACCAATACAGATAGATGTATAAATAATAATAAAACAAATATTCTGTGTTACTCAAAAACAATCAATAAATGAATACTGCTTATTCATTCAAATACAAATACTCAACCAATTAAAAGACAACGCAATCGTATAAAAGTAGTTTTTTTCATACAACTAAGAAGTTTAAAACGTTAACCATTATGTAAATTTGACAACTGATTGAGAGAAATCACCTTGATGATAGAATTTATTCCTGTAGCAGCTTCGGCATAACCAATGTTGGACATGACGCTGCCGATTAAGAGTGGTTCGTTTCTGTCCTTGCAGAAAACGTTATAGATTGCTTCCAGTTCTTGTTTGTCAGCCTCGGGAGTTGCTGTAGCCAATTAAAACATGATTAATATTAACCTTTCTCCAGCCTTTTATTGACATTGAATGTATTTTATATAATCAAAGCGTGATTTACACTAAAACAATAATTAACGTATGTTGCATATCATAAAATTGGTTTTAAATTATATTTTTCAATTTTATTCTGTGAACATATCATATTTAAAGAACAGTTTTTATATTGTGTAATAAAAATATAATTTTACAATTATTAACAATAATAACAATGATGGACCCGTGCCGCGCTTAAGTTTAAGAGATGTATAATAACATAATAATTACTTTTAAGATTTCAATAAAAAGTATTATACAAAACTGAGATTTAAAACGAGCATAACCTTAAAACCTACAATAAAATTAAACTAATACCCTATGAATGGTAGGTACCTAAGATATAATTTAACTTATGATAACTAATAACCTTAGCTATCACTGTTGTACAGGTCTGAAAATAAGTTGAGAAATATAGAAATCAACTTCATGGTCAATGACATTTTCTCCCATCCTGTAGTGTTTGCGACAGTGAGGGTAAATAATGGAATAAAAAAATATAATATATATTGTTGTACAAAGCAGATGGAAATATGTTTTTAAATCTCATTGACGTAGTTTTCTTAGTTTTCTTTCTAAATAATATGTGTCGGCGCACCTCGCCTAACGACAGGCGACGGCGAGGTGCGCCGACATATGAATTTGATAATTTTTATAGGGAAGTATTTATCGCACGTAAATTTGTTAGATAGTCATATAGAACTCTGACGTTTCATGATTTGTGTAATGATGAAGGGGCGCTTCATGTATATACTTATGATTATATTTACCTGAACCAAAAGCTTCAACGAATTCTACAGCCTGCGTAGGAATCTGCGCTTCTTCATAAAATTTGTTAAAGAAATTAGTTAGAACAACAGGATCGCGGTAGAATCCGTATCGTGGTCCCAATTCATCTGATAATAAAGAGTGGAACTCCGTCTTAACGTGAACAATTTCGGCGTAGATTCTGAAAGTTAAACATATATAATAATTATTATAAATCAATAAGAATTATACAATATCAGGTTAAGCTGTGTGAAATAAAAACCTTAGGGCATCTTTTGCTTTTTGCAGAACAATAACGTTAATAGCTTCAGATTTTGCGCAGCCCGCTGCGTTTTCATCAAATGATCTCGTGGTCCCATCCTTGCTTAAAGGCATAACTCTGTAAGAAAATCAAAATAATTTTCAAAATATATTCAATTAGTTGATGCGTTGCTATTTTCTGATTGTTGTGCGATTGAGGTATATATGTGTGTGTATGTATATTACCCATGTATTTTTTTACCTGTTGCAGTGTATAATTGACTGGGGATGTAAAGTGAGGTGGCTGCTTCCCACTATGGCCGCCTCACATTCTCCTCGAGTTATCGCTTGAAAGGCCAGCTCCACGGCTGCACTTGAGCTGCAGCATACATCATCAATGCCCATCGAGGGTCCCTTCAGATTAAGCCAATAAGAAATGCGATTCGCAAACATTGCCTTATTGCAGCTGTGGAAAACATTTTCTTTTAACAAATGAAGTATTTGGCGAGGCACTATAACAGCTGGATATATAAAAATGAAGGTACCGCGAAATATGTTATTTTATAATGTTTACTACAAAAATAATATCTTCAAATAATATTTTAATATTTTGTAACAGGTGAGAACATAAAAAATATAGCGAGTATTACCCTGCAATACCGAAACCGGTTCTTACAGATGCAACATAGAAACTAGCTTTTTCCGTTTCTGAAAAACACGATCCTATGTACACAGCAACTTTTTTTCCGCTAAGCTGTTCCGGATTGATACCTGAAAGTGATAAAAATATCCAGTATAAAAAATTTATTTTCCACAAATTTTTTTGGGGGCACATTAGTTTGTCCAGCACCTCGAACGTAATTCAAACATAAATATTAGCCCCTAGAAGTAATTCAGCGTATTTATTTGAGTTAAATAAAATTTATCCGAAAATGGTTTTACGAGCACTTTCTGAAAGTAAAACTATGCCATTGCTTCAACAAATCTCTAATGTGATTGTTCCCTGAAGAAAAAGCGGTAAAAATCTCTCAAGGAGACTTTTTTTCTACTCACAGTTACAGACACCACTAATGGCGTTATTTTAAATAGATTTCCAAGCGGTCTTGTTTTTACAGGCAAATCGAGTTTATATTAATATTTTTTCATAAGATGCTTTTGTGAGAAGAAAGCAGTAATTTTGTTTTTGTGAGATTCGATTATGTATGTCTGAATATTGAATCGTATCTGTGCAACTGCGCACTGGACCGCGCGCTGAACTCGGGAAGTCCCCGTCTCCATTGTACAGGTTTAAGTATAAATCTAAGTTATCAAATAAGGTACGGTTTATAGCTCTTCAAAATGTTCTCGAAGGTACGTAAAGTCTAACAACCCAGACTCAGTCAATGTGGTAGATTGTGGCGTTGATTCCTCAGATTGTGAGGGGACTCGAGCCCAGCAGCGGGATTACATAGATTGTAATGCTGAATGGTTTATAGACCCTCATATAACTTCGTAGATGTTTCAAAAGTCCAGGACTTATTTTTATTTTTGTAAAACGTTATAGTTGTAGGCGAGACGTTACCGGAACGTCAACTATAAGCGACTCGCTATCTTTCAATCTGTAATTATTCATCAGATGCTAAAAACTCTTGGACGTGTATGCCGTGCCACCTAAAAAAATTTTGAACATAATAAATATTTTTTTAATATTACCTGCATCATAGATAGCTTGATAAGCTTGTTCTAGAATCTTCCGCGCCATGGCATCCATAGAATTTCCGAGACGGTAGTGTACTTTGAAGAATTGAGCGTCAAACAACTGCAACTCCGGTACTTTACCCACGAACTGCGATACCTCTGGGTGGTCAAATTTCCAACGAATATTTTCGGCAGTTATGGGGTTTTTCTAAATATTGAGATTAAATTATGTATTAATAACGTCATTTTTGTGTACATTGCGAAGAGGTTATCTTCTAGGGGAATGAATAGTGAAAACATTCATGCTATGAAGTTTGCCGTAGTCCTGATAATTTCCATGGATCTTCATTAACATATTGATCATATAACATGTACCTTTATATGGAATATCATGTTACCTACAATGATGCTTGATCCTATAAAATCTAATAGACTTCCGGGCCATGGAGGATTAATAGATTAGTACATGACTAAAGGATAACGTGCTATGCATCGATGTGCATTGAAATGAAACGTCATCGTAAGATAACACAAATGTTGTTTCCACGCACGCAGTAGAAAATTATACAATTATAGATAAAAGACTAATGCTGATACTTTCGCATCCCTTTACAGGGCTCCTTTTATTGCGGGTGGCATGGCTAGATGGTCAAAAGAGATACCACGAACACTGAGGACATGAAAATCAACATTAATCTGTCACACCAAATTCTACCTCGGCCGGCCGCGGTAGCTAACCAGGCAGGTAAAAAATTCTATCAACACGCACGAGTACCGTTGGTATATACTGTAGTACAGCTCGGCGACTGACAATAGGCTTAACCATAGCATTTAGTCATAGCATCGTCTATTGTCCAGCAGAACTACCACACCAACTTTCAGATATGCAGGCTCAGTACCAAGATTTCAAAACGCTTATAACATGTTTAAGTACACGTATTAGTATTAGTAGGTAGGTAGTAGTACATATATGGCTTTTTGATTAAAATTATGTAGTTTTGCGTTCAATATTCTAACTGTTTAAAATAATCTAGTAGTGTAAGAATCTTACGGTTCGCGGTGAACACATATGTTCACCTGAGGAATTACGACGGAAATTTTCTACTAAAGTTATTTCCCTGGTGATGCACCACCCTATCTACGGAGTGTTTAATTTCAGAAGTACCAATAAAAATGAGTTTGTATCAAATTTAGTTTAATTCAAGACAAGGACAATTTCAAACTACTCAATATTGAGTTGCTGGATTTGATAATGAAAAACGATAGATCACTTAACTCTTTCTACCCGTACTTTAAAAAATCTAAGATTACTTTTTGAATAGGCAGCGCTTCATGTACAGAAGATACGCGTGACAAACCAAAGAGCGCGGACAGTTTTGAAATTAGCAGTTACACATCAAGCCGGATACAACGTTTTATAGTCGCTTTTTCGGGTTTTATATAGACATACTCGTAGCAGGTCAATAGGCGATGGCGCGGCCAAAAAAGTAATTATATAAGTCCTAATAAACTACACCCTTTTTCTAGTTCTACAGCCGGTTACGTAGTTGAATGAAGACTAACTGACCAACCTTGTTGTACAATATGTCCGCCAGCTCAGCCACATTGCGTGCGTCGGGGAAGAGCCCCGACACACCGGAGATCACGACGCGTTCACCAGCATCTTTCCCTGCGTCCGTTGCGCGTCCGTTCACCGGGAACTCTTGGGGCGTTGGAACCATTGTACTAAAAAAATATGTAACTTGACACATTTGAGCGTTGATATCGCGATGGATTATTGTAATCCATGTCGCAATAAAATGGCGAGCAACCCGAGCTCATCCGGGCCTCGGAGAGCACATTAAGGTTAGTTTTTTATTAAAGCCATATCGTACCCCATCCAGTGATATGCCTTTCATACTGACTTTCGACTGATCACTGACCTGGAGGAGTCCTTCCCGGCAAGTTTAGAAGAATTAAGTGCCCGCATTTATGATTTAGATATCATACACACAGTATTAAGATTTACTGATCTTAATTAACTAATAATTAGCCTTACAATTAAATAATGAAAAACAACGTTTTGTCAGTATGTGCATGGATTAACAGTGCGTAAAACAGCATTTACTTACGTAAGTGCTGGTCAATATGAGAGTCACCGTGATCAAGAAAACACAACTACAATGGGGCTCTTGACTTAAATGTCTTTATTTATATACGAATCGGAAGTTCGGCGATTAACATACAATGATTTGATATTTGGATAATTAATAATAGATTAGAATAATTAAATATAGGCGCATGTCAAAAACTAGAGTAGCTCACCAGGCGGTTGGAGGACCTTACAACCATGCAATAGGTATAGATCCAAGGAACGACTATCCGCCATAGTCTCATCCGTTATTCATTAGGGTGCACCACGAGCAGGAAAAATAGTTTTAAACTCAAGGGTGGGTAGCGCCCTTACACCCCTATTGTTACCTGCTCTGTAAAATTATAGTTTCAGTTGCTTCTAAAGTATTGTTACTGCGTATTCTTCCAAGTTGTTTTTTTTTTTTTTTAATAATACAAATGTTTTTTTTTTTACTTTTTATGTTTATGTATATGTATATGTTTATTGTAATAATCTCATCTGTGACTACACCCCTATTTGATGGTGAGTGAAAATGATCCCAAGTTAAGGGCATAAATTTATTAATAATCTATTTATTATTTGAATTTATTTATCATTATCTTGAAGATCATAAACAATCCACAATTTATGTACGAGATATAAAACATGAAGTAAGGCTCTGTTATAACTGGCGCTTTATGAGAATCACCATCATCTTTTGGCAATAACGTCGAATCAAGAACTTAAGTTTGACGATTTTATCAATACTTTTTGGTCATACAATCCATGATATTGTCAAATACACCTTGATTCGCTATTCGCTAGTAGACATTTATTCGAAGAAATTTATTTTAGGTGTTTAGCAAACGTATAATTCCGCCGGACAAAAATATTTAAATCATTGTCTACAAAAACATGAGTGTTCTTCAATTTAAAAATCTACGAATAATAATGAGTAAAGTTTAAACTAGTATAAATGTTTGATATTCAATTGAATAAGGTTACTTACATACATTAACGGTAGAATTGATAACTATTAGATTAACGGTGAAATTCGTTCGTTCGATCATTAAAACAAAAATTTAAATTACTTCTATTAAACCTACAAAAGCAAACTACACTTACATTCGAAACAACATACGAACATTAACACATACTTACAACACACGCTCCCACACACTCCCACAGATACACACACACACACACACGCAGCCGTACACACAGCCAAATACTAAATACAAATACACGCATACACACTTACACTCACGTCAATTATATAAAATTTACATAAAGTATAGTTAAGGCTTTTTCTCTCACCTCAAATATATATATATATATATTATTTTTATTGAAACCAACATTTTCTATGTACTTTTGTAACTTTTGTTGCTCTGTCATTGTTTTAAGAAGTTATAATTAATTATTAACTTTATAGCCCAATTTCACCACCATCCAAACTATGTGTCATAGACGGACGCACTGAAAACCAGCGTTGCGGTTTTAGCGCCGCCACAGCAAAGCTGAATGCATTCGTTTTTCGCATAATGCAGCATTTTCTATTGTTATTGTTTTAATTCCTTTCTTTTTATAAGTATTATTTTTTGTTATTTGCTGTTTTATGTGGAATAAACATTTTTCTTTCTTTCTTTCAAATTGTACGAATATACAGGACATAACACACGCCAAGTCTAATACGAGCGAGAAAATGAAATAAAAGTTAAATGAGAAATATTTATTTATATCACATAACGGTCATAAAATCATCAGCGTTAAGCAGATAGGATTCGCAATGATTCTTATTTTGGAAGGTTTCAAGGATACGATCATCAAGATAAGAGTTGATGATGGCGGCGCAGCGCAGATCTTGAGACGCGTGAGCGAAAGGGGCGCGCAGCGCGTGCGCGGTCACGGGCTGCTGCGAGTGCAGCTGCAGCGCGGCTGCGTCCGCAGGCCCACGCGCGGGCTGCAGTAGCACCAGGCGGGAGCGAAGAGCGCGCGTCTCACTCTTGTGCTGCAGTAGCGTCGTCAACCGGCTGTGGGCTGCCTCCATCAGTTGCCGCGCGTACTGCGCCGAGTGCGGCACGCGACCCAGCAACAATCGCACCGCCGCTTCCACCTTGTCCCTCCACGACGCCGCGCCTCGCAGCGCGTCGTTCAGCTCCCCGTCACCGCCCCCGTCCCCCGCCGTCCCCGTCATCAATGTGTACATGTGTCGCACCACGGCGTCCTGTAACGCTTCCTCCGTCTCCATCCCGCGCAGATGTCCTCTTAATTCTTCGTTAAATTTCGACGGCGGCACTCCCAAGCAGAATACCGTTCCAATAAAACCTGCAATTTTTACATATAAGATTTTTATTTAAGTATTATATATTCATAATAATTATACAAATCACTGTAATTCTGAATCTATTACCGTAATCTTCTAACACCGCTGCAATTTCCAAGGCCACTAAGACACCACTTTCATAGCCCAGAAGATAAAAGTTTGTTTTCACTCCAGCCTTTTCGAGAAGAATCTGAATGGTAATTATGCTTATCATTAGTATTTAGGTTCATTAGGTTAGTAATATGCAATAAGAAACCAATTTTGACGTATCACCTTGGCGTATCTGTTGGCCATGTCACGCACCGTCTCGTGGGGGAGGTGCAGACCGGGCTGCAACACCAGCGCCGGCAGCTTGAGCCGCTCGCACAGCGTGCTGAACCGCGCGTGGTGGCCCTCCACGCCCGGCACTATGCACAGGTACGTTTCGTTTACGTCAAACTCGTCGTCTCGCTGAAAAACCTTCTTTGTTAATATTTATCCACGCTAATTGCTACTAAATTATTCCACGGACGTATATTATTGACATATGGTGAAATTGTATACACGACATGATACGTTGAATAGAACACGGACAATGAAAGATTAAGATAAAAATTAAATTTACATAATTGTTTTAAATGAAAATTTTAATATTACATATCACAAGTTGGTCATAAAAAATAGGAATCGCACAGGTTCTTTTTTGAAAGGTTTGAAGGATGCGATAATAATAGAGGAATTATTTACTAATATAAGAACTATGTTATTTATTGAGTTATCAATGTAACAATAATTATTTTGCTAACAAGCTTGCCAATACTCTTTCAATGCTATACGTATAAAATAACCACCCAGGATCAACAGCGTAATATGCTCAAGAGTGGGCTGATGAATCTTCTGGCACTAGCAAATCCCTACAGCGCGTCATGTCCAAGAAAAGTCATAAAGCTACTTATAAAACTAATTAGGTACAAATATTGTACCATTGTTGAATTGCTTGAGAGCGTAGGTAAAACTACCATTTCGGTGGTAGCAAGAAGTTCATCTGTGTCCACGTACGAGAATAATGTTTTCAAACCCTTTTCGTCATCAAACTTGGTCTTCGTTAGAGTGACATCGATGTCTTTAATTCTGAAATGGATGTGAAGATATTGTACAATTGTTTTGATAAATAAGAAACATTACATAGAACATTATATTATATCATTATATTATTATAGTAACATTATTTATTAAATCATATTATATTTATACTATTAGCCCGTCCCAACATCTTTCGAGATCATCAATTACTTATTGTACATATGTACTTTATCCATAGCCTATATCAATCCGGAATAATAGAACTTTTCTAAGAGTTAAATAATTTTTAAAATAAATGCCGTAGTTTTGAAGATTACTTGCCGCATGTACACAAACTCACAAAGTTCGCATCTCACTTGGCAATATTAGTATAGACTAGAAAGATTTCTCACCTTTGTACGGTCAGTGTTTTAATTTCCTCTAATGACAACAAAACGTTGTGTGTATCGCGTAGAAATACACACACGTTATGTAATTTACCCGGGTCCATACCTAACTCGAGTAATGTTGCTGTACCGTTGGTATCTTGGGTGATTGTTACATCTGTGATTGAAAAAAAATCGTTAGGTGCTTTGCTGTTGGTAAGATAGACAGTTTTGAAATGGCGATGGCTCATGGAAAGGTGATATCTAACAGTAAGTATTAACAATTTTGCGCAAAATTATTAGCCAGTTTAGCAGCTCCAAAGTTCAGCGGAACGCTCTGTATTTGGCACCGAGATCGATCCAATTAAGCAATTGCTATTTATGTTATAAACCACACATTCTAAAAGTCTAGTTTCAATAATAAAATAAGTATAAATAGTAACCTGCTACTTGAGCTAATCGATGCAACAAAGACAGGCGCGGCTGTAAGACGACCATTGACAGTACAGGGGCCGTGGCACCAAGTGCGCACTCGGCTGCCGCAGCTGCCTCGAAGGCTGACATCCGTCCGGCATCCTCGTCTTGTTCAACACCCACCTAACGATTAATATATAATAATATATATATATATATATCTATTATATTCTAAACGAAGTAGTTCTTTAAACCTACAACTTAGGACCGTATAAGTTAGACGCAAACTAATGAGGTGCACTTTTATATTTACTTACCTCTTTTATTGCCGGAAGTTTTATCATGGTTCCTGCGAATTGATTCATACTTCTGGTAGTGCATGTGTCTGCACCGACGGAGTTTGCTGTATTTATAACAGCGAAATATCTAAAATGTTTAATTATGTTCAATGTTATGTAGCTTCCATCATACAATTGTATTGAGACAACCATGAATTTATGTGACTATTTTAACAACTTACTTTACATCTGGGAATAACTTTCTTGAGACCTTATCCATGTTTTCCACAAGTCCGGCCGACACTAATGTTGGTGTGTTTTTATCAGTTATTACTATGTATATTCCTTCGACAGACTCGAGGGATCGACTGCCGATAAATGATTTCAAAATGTCACTTGTGTTGCATAAAGCTTCACAGTTCACCTGGACTCCAATACTTTCCCATTGCCTGAAATATTACTGAAAATTTCACTAGGTAAAATTGTAATTAAGATAATAGTTGGCCCATTATAGTATAACCACAGTCTAATTCGGAACGGTACTCATAGCTTCTTCGATCTAATCAGGAACTACAATTTTTATTTTGTATCTCCACTTTAAATATAACAAAATACATCAAAGCTTGCGTCAATCTGGTGACTACTCAATTATAATCTGTATTTGTTTTTAGTAACGTTAACTTATTACTTCTAATTTTAAATTTTAATTTTCTGATAACGAATACACTACTAAGTTTACGAAAAACAATTTTTTGCCATAACTGCATATAATAATTAGAATATTTGAGCCAAAAACTACTATCATATGTATATATTACATCTGTATATATCATATGTACATATATAAATCTGACCTTATTTTGAACTTCATATCTTTAGGCGATAACGTTGTATATAAACAGAGTTTACGCACTCCGCGACTAATTAACCTGTCAGCAAAGTGGAGTCCGACATATTCATGGTCACTGATTACAACATGGCATTGGTCAGCAGAGCACCGGATACTGAAATGTGTATATAATCATATTATTGATGTACTTAACAATGTAATGTTAATAAAAATAATGGCTTGCTCTTCCACTTGGACCAAGAAGACTTGCCACTTAGTATTGATTACTCCCACTGATTTAACCAGCAGTGCCCAATGCCTTGAGCGTTGGACACCCGCGCCTTGAATCGAGTTCGATCGCCCACGCTCCTCTAATCTATTCAAATCTGTATGTTTATTAATTTAATTTGTATATTAATCGTCATTTGCAAATTAAAAGCACTATTACGAAGCTCTCTAGTCCCTAGGATTCTCAATTTCATGTATAGTTATTTAAAAAGGTTAATGGTTGAAGTCAATATATATCCACCGTGGCAGTGCACGCGGTATATCGAGATGCTCGTCGTGCGCTGTGCGCAGGTGCAGCAGCGCGCGGCCGCGCTGGTTGGCGCCGGCCAGCAGGCGCATCGCGCGCGTCGCGTCACATGGATCGTACACTACGCGCGTCAGCGGACGCACCCAACCACGCGCGATACCTTCACCCACTAGCCGCTGCAGCCACTGTAATAATAACATTGTGTGTATTCTCTGTATGAACTAATTTTTTTATCAGTGATAGCCTACCTAGGTTTGAATGTAAAATATTGGGTTGAAATATTGCATTCATCCGTAGTTTTTCAAGATTATGTGTTCATTAAAAATAAATAATGAAGTTCGTTGGAGCAGCAAAATTTCGTCAGACAATCTAAATATCTATTCTCAAATGTTATCAAAAGTTGTGTGCTGCGATGACGATGATTTATTGGCAAGAGATGTTTAGTAATCTGTGACGGTTTACATTTTGTTGGTACAATATTTTACCTTCATTGTGGTTTTTGTATCTTCTTTAAAAATAGAAGAAAAGTCAACAAGGAAGTAGCATCGCTCGGTAGACAGATAATTCATCCCAAAATTAAAATTTTCCCTTTCTGTTATTTGTGCAACGTCAATGAAGAGGCTCATATTACCTACGCATTTCATGGAAGCCTAAAACAGAGAAAGAAATATATGTATTTTTACAATGTTATGGGCTACCTAATAATTCTTTAAAATCATTCCTAAATTAATGATCATATGACAGGCGGAAAATAATAGAATACCTTTTTGATTAATAACAGACTCTGCCAAATTGTATTTTCTTCTGAACCTACAGGACGGAAATCTGTATATTTTGGGAAAATTGGCCAGTAAATAGCATATCGAATATATCATGCGTTAATAAATAAGGTTCTCTGATATGTTGAGTATAATAATGTTTGAAGCTACTTTGTAGTAACAATGTTACCTACTAAATGAAATATTAGGAAAATTACTACTAACTGGAGGACCAGTTATGCTATGTAGGGTGGTTGCCCAAGTACGAACTCACGGGAAGTGCACGGCTCGCTCGCACCGTGCAACTATGACTAAGCTCCTAAGAACCTGGTTGCGAGAATCAAAGGCCTATGAAGTCCATCCTTGCGACCTGTATTAGATTTGGTTGCGAATATAACTAAAAAAATTGGAGGAGAGAAGGATATGCACGCGTACCTATATACAAGGAACCGAACAAAGACGCAAGCAGGCAGCATCTTACCAATACTCCATACTTGTCTTGATACTTCAGAGTACAGTTACTCTTATCAACTTTGTTCAACCTTTTCTTCTATCACTAAGCTATGCCAATTAGAACTTAAAAATTTACCACTTTATACCACTAGCTTAACACCATATAGCCATACTCGTGCACGGTTTCATGTGGTGTGATAATAAATCATTTGGTATTTGTGGTGCAGAAGCTTAGTAGCTCGTGATCTCGGATCATTGGCAGCAAACTATTGCTCCTTTGCGTGCATATTGCAATGATATACCATCGTGATATACCATGCAGGACCGTGAAGAGAAAGGAAAAGATGGAGAGTGGCAATATATTCTAACACAATCGATAAATTGTCTTTAAGATAATAAGGATAAAAATAAGCCATGTATATATTGATGTTTAAGAAACAGATTAAAACTTACAGTTTTCAATTCTCCATGTAAGTTACATATTGAAAAATTTACTCCTTTTGCATTTGTAGCATTGAGGACCATGTCACAGAAACTTAAATCACGAGAATTACCGACATTATCAGCTGAAATAAATATGAAATTATAAACGAAAAATATCTGCGATGGCATCAAAATGCTTTGGAACATGTCTGAGTACACACTCAGTAATTATAACCGACTTCAGAGAAGAAGGAACATGTGGCAATTGTATTTTTTTTGTTTAACTGTTCACCTTTTAAAGAAGGAAACAACTTTAGCAAGAATTGCTTCTTGCGGATGTCGCCGACTGTGGCGAACACTTCGCAGCGGTTGGCTAGAGCAATAGCAATGACGGCCTGCCCCAGCGCACCGACGGCCCCGTGTACTAGGACGCGTTGACCTCGATGCAAAGGGAACTTAATCATCTGTTAAAATAAATAAATTCCATCATAGTATGAATTGATCATTAAAGACTCAAGTTCAAATTCAAAATCATTTAATCATTTAGGTATTTTGTAAATACACTTATGCACGTCATGTTTTTTTTTTTTTATTTAATATTTCGAAAATATATTGAGAAGAAAAAGGGCGAAAGAAACTCCACCGCCCATCTATTAAAACA
>DWPT01004304.1:0-13378 GCA_018251895.1 Agathymus mariae mariae
ATACGTTCTGAAAAGTAGGAGCCAAGATGAACGGGCTTCTCTTGGCGCTGAACAGACACGTCTGTGTTTTTGTGGCGTTGAATCTCACAAGATTGGCATCGCCACCATATCCTCTCTTTCGGACTATGTTTCGTCCCTTCTGGCCTGAGCATTAGGGAGGTATCTCTCCAATATGATAATTATAAAATTCAGAGACACATCCGCATCAGAAAACCGTCTGTATCTATGTGGTATTAACCAATCCATAGATCGAACTTCGTTCACCGCGCTCGGTTTGGTGTAGAGTTACAGTTGCAATTTCAAATGTGAAGTGTCAAAAATTTGTACGCTACTAAAAATTAATAATAAAGCAAAAATGCTTAATAAATGAGGCGCGCACGCACGACGATGACTAGTTAAAATATTATTTATCAACCTAATTATTATTAACCATATATGAAGAAATAACATGATTACCACTTTTTATATAAAGTTAAAGAAAATAAATTGGTTTAAAAAGTGGAAGATTCAAGTATTGGAATCACCACAACGGTGATGAGAACACGAGCGGCAGAGAACGAACCGCGCTCTTGAACTTGAACCGGCCGCGAACGAAACGACCGCACCACGATTCAATGTCGCTACGTTATTATGTTCTCCTGGGATAACTCATCGGTACACATTATCATTTTGAATTTATCAACTTTATATACATATAATTTTTTTGTGATAAGACTCATTACGCAATAATAACACTGATCAACAAAATTTTGTAACAAAAGTAAGCAGTAATTTCGAAATATCTACCTAACCTCTCCACCAAATCACATGTATATTAATTTGATCAGGACTAGTTTCCGTGTTCCGGCACTTATCAGTAAAATTTAATATTAATTGTTTTTCTTTGTTATTTTTGTATTCAGTGTTTTATTTCTCGGAAATGTGGCTGTGTTTTGTGTTTGCTGAATGAAGTGATGTCAATGTCAAGAAAGTGTAAAAATGATCCTGACAAGTTTTGTTACATTTGTGGTGAAATTACTTTTGTATCTCAACGAATTTAACACCTTTAATAAAAAAATGTATAAAAGTTATTTCGGCTTTCCTGTTGGATAGCAAGATAAAGTGTGGCTTCCTCACATCTCTTGTGTTACATGTGTAGGACTTCTTACGGGATGAGAAAAAAGATCTCGATCTATGCCTTTCGGAATTCCGATGAATTGGATGGAACCGACAGACCATTCGACTAATTGTTTTTTTTTTGTCTGACTAATACAAAAGGCATTACAGTTAAAACTAAAAAACATTTTAAGTATCCTGATGTGTCATATGCTAAAAAACCGATTCCTCACAGTGAAGAACTACCTATACCAGAACCACCTCAGCAGCGAAAGCAAAGGATAAAAATGGCGCTGGATTTCAATACCTAAACGAAAGATTCCCCAAAAATCAGTGACGCCAAGATCAAAGAGGGTGTGTTTGTAGGACCCAAATCAGGCAAGTGATAAAAGATGATATATTTAAAGAACAACTCGATGATCTGGAAAAACCAGCTTGGGAATCATTTATAAAAATCACTGAAAAGTAAAAATAAACGGATTACAATAAAACTATTCGTATCTAAAATTTTAGACTACTTTTTCTACTCTGCTTGACCTTATTCCCAACAGAATTAGCCAATATTTTTCTTGTTACACAGAAAAAAGTTTTTTGTTGATCAGTGTAACATGGTTGCAGATATTTATTAGAATAAAATCGTAGATAGTAGTGATCAAAATTAAATTTCAAACAGGTAAATAACTCTCAAAGTGAAAGCTATTTTTTATAAGTGCAACTGAACTTCATAGTAAATAATTGATGCCGTTTGCTGTCGTTTAGATCAATATACATTGCAAATGCAAATAAAAACAGGATTCGTGGAAAACGCGGTTGGTGTCTACGAAGTTTCTTTCGCTATATATCATGTATGAAATGAATTGACATCTGTTGATTGATTAAATATTAAAAACAAAAGAAGGAATGGAAGAAATATTTAAGTCAAATTTGATATTCGATGTTTTAAATACACTTTCGATTGTCTCGCTACGCTGCGGTGCCGGCCCTTTGCGAGACTCATCATGAGTGGTTCGAGAAGAATCGTTTACATAGTTATGAAATATATGAAATGTACATAAAACAATTATGTATAATAAGATGTCCTTTAACAGCTTTCAAGATACGAGAT
Source organism: Agathymus mariae mariae (assembly GCA_018251895.1). Taxonomy (NCBI): domain Eukaryota; kingdom Metazoa; phylum Arthropoda; class Insecta; order Lepidoptera; family Hesperiidae; genus Agathymus; species Agathymus mariae. The sequence continues at coordinate 2,201 of DWPT01004304.1, forward strand.
TTACATGAGACGCGAGTGCTTAACGTCCAATGTGAAGGCAAGGCCTAAGTTCAATTTCGGCCTTTCGAACTTTTACTACTTCCGACTCAATATCCCCAAGGTTTATATTCAGTGCAATACAAAAAGCGTCATAAGTTTTCGATAATAATATAATAATGGTAGTTTTAAAGTATTTTTCTGAACTTGTCGTTTATTCTACTTATTGTAAATAGGTGTGCCACTTCTAAAACATACCGGCTTTAAAGTTCCTCCGTTTTGAAGTATAATTATAAGGCGAGTTTAAAGAGTAAAAATGAACTTAAGAAATTACAAATACTAATCTTAATTCTGAATCATAAACTCGTTCCGATTCTAATGTTACTCCACGACGCGAACTCAAACCGCCTGCTCTCAGTATTAATGATAACAAAACGAAATAAAACAAGACCACAACACATCCATTTAATAACTTATCGTAATATGCTTCATGTTAATACTTAAAACAAAGATGAACTGGTTTTTTCAATTACTAATACACAAAGTCTCCACATAATGTAAAGAGTAACTTACCACTTGGAACATCAAACTACCCACAGATGTCAAATATAAATATACAAGCGACACAAAGATAATCATATATACTAGTGCACTAAGATTAAGGATTATATTTAGATGTGAACGTTACAGTGCCAAAGTAATGCTGATATTAAAACTAATCGAACTCTTCTTACTCTTCCACTTCGTGTTAAAAGAAGTATCGCTCGAACTTCTCCACGACGAATCGGTAACAAATTCAAACGTTTTGGAATTACATAACATTTAATTAATTACATAATAACTAATTTACTTAACGTGCTAAACATAAGGCGGCCTTAGATAATCTTATGCGTGTTGCTTTATTATACCCCTATCATGTACCTGTTGTTTTTCAGAGAAAAAAATTACTTAATGTTAAGTACAATCTATAAGTTTATTTTAAATAGTTAAAAAAAAACATAATTATTATCAAAATTTATAACGGGATCGTATCTCCTTTTTTATCCCTACAATATATGTACATTACCGGAAATAAATACAACTAAAGACGAGTCGACTGTTATGTTGATGATATATTAGAGTTCATGTCAAATTTTAATTCAAATATAAAATCATTTATGATTTCAAACTAATTTTCGCCGTTTCGTCGTGACCACGATCCATGCCGCTGGATCGAAATATTGGCAATAAATAAATAGTATCATGAGTATGCGTTACATAGTAAAATAAAATCATTTATCATTTAGGTATTCTGTAAACACACTTATGCACGTCATTTTCTACTTCTACTACAATTTTGAAAGGTGCTTTAACTCTTTAGCACATCTTTTAAATCAAGACATTTCAAAATAAGTTTAACCTGAACGGAATCGGTTGCGGCACAGTTAGTTCCAGGCGTCTTCGTCATTTATATTATTTATCGACACCGTATTATACTGTAACTATGAGCTATCATTTACACGTCGCTTGCAATGGCTTGTTTATCACTAAATTGTAATACTTCTGTTCAATACTAGTTAAAGCGTAATGCGTTTATACTATTATTGCTATGAACCAACCATGGTACTAACTCGTATTCCGAGGAATATGTGTTCTTATACGGATTGAGGTCATCATTCAGGACAAAGAAAGTTTAATTTAAAAATTAGTTTAGTATTGGTTCTGCTTACTATCTGATAGATGTTTTGACTTATATTGTAAAAATTAAAGGAATGTTCAATAGGTTTTCTATATCTACCTACCTACAGGTGGTAAAAAAAGAATTGCACTCGCAAACGCCGCTAGAACTCAACCATGGCCTTACGTTCACCGACAACCGAGCTTAACCCGGACGTAAAGCTTCTAGAAACGATTCATAATTTCTCGAATTTTTTAAATTTTCAAGAGAGCTTTTTATTTATTGTATATGAAAAAATGTTAAGTTTATGTTACATTCTTTTGGGATATAAGAAACGGTATACGGTGCGTTTGGTCCAAGATGATAAAAAATTCTGCTAATTCTGCTGTACAGCATGCATGATACGTATATTGCAGTTTGGTTAAAAAAATTTCATTGCTTGCGCCACTTGCGATGTAAGGGGCATCAAAACATTTTAAATCGATCTCAAATATTTTTAGTACTCGTAGATTCTCAGCGGCGTCTTTCTTTGCTTAGTGTGACATTTAACTGCGGATATTGAAAGTAGACTAAAATTAGACGCAGAACAGGAATCGATTACTGTATTTATGAAAGTAAATCGAGCAAAATTTATTTAACTGTATAATTGTGCAGCTGAGACTTCGAATCCCTAACGATATAAAGATGCGCGTAACCTAGACTGCGTACAACCTTTATAGTAATTTTGATAACTAACAATTTTTAAAACATAAAATAAACTTTTATCTGTTTTCTGTACCTAGACATAAAATTATACTTTTATTGTTAATCATCTTTCGTTGTGAGGGGAAACTAGTGCCTTCAATTCGGCTTCTAAATTAGTAGTGTACAGGATATTTCTTCAACACTTAATCAATCAATATTAGTTAACGTATTAACAATATATTATTTTAAAAGTTAACGACTTCTGCGTCGCTTAGTACAAAGAGAGCTTTCTTTCGTGATGATAATTTATATGATAACTTTTTAACTTTACAGTCATGCGCTCACCACTAAATGAAGGTCTCAAGTTATGGTACTGCTACTGCTATGGTACTTCCCCAATCCAACGTGAATCTAGCTACTTCTACTTCTTCTTAGCTACCGTTATCTCTATAAAAATTAAGCTCTGTGTTTAAATTACATTAGACACCTCAATAAACAGGAGTCTGCTAATTTTAAAACAAAATTATCTTTCAGCGTCGATGATCAAGCTCGCTATAAATATGGGTTGCTTTTTTAGACAAATGCAAATATTATGACATAGTGATAATAAATAGATATTACAACCTACATGAGGGCCGATTCCAGCACGGTACTAAATTCGTGTGAAAGTTCATGTCGCATAATATATAGCTCAAGTATGAGCGGTTACGCGCTTAGTGTGTACTTGCCCTTCGGTCGGTTGGCGTGGAATGACTTTGAGGATAAAAGAGATTTATACGTATCAGCCAGGAGTCGAGACCGCCGTAAGTAGTGTCGTTATCTTGTTTATAGCAACTTTGGCAAGCGATAGCGAACTTTAATCCTTATACCCCTAATTCCATTACGATATTCACACGACAGACGTATTCTGCTTTGTGCGTAATCGACTTTGAATCGAAATATTTTTGTGCTTCTTGCGACATGCTCATGCATTACCTATACTCGTAGTGGTTTATAAAATGTCTTCGAAACATTAAAAAAAGCATACGTATTAAAGAGATTTAAATCTTACATCCTCAAACGTGCGATTAATCACTAGTATAGATGTAAAGTGTCATACATTTTAAAAGTAGAATATACTACAATAAGGTCTTAACTTTACAATCTTACGGGAAAATAATTGGGTCCAGATGTTGTTGTGCCGCCGCGCCGCTAGATCTCTCGAGTCATTTCAAATAAACACTGTTTAGCTCACATCGAATCGTGTAATCACACCGTTTGTGCCTCCGCCGTTCCGGTGGTTAAACACACTCACGATATATAAATTGACCACAAACGTCACTTGGAAAATAAATGTTTAACATACAAAATTAACGTTCGCAAAGCGGCCGCTTAGTGATGAGATGACTTATGACTACTTAATTTGTTTATAAGTACTCATTTATTATATTTTTTTTATTAAAACAATTGTAGAATATGATTTGCGTATATAATACCTAGTAATTTATATTACATCTGGTACTTAATACATGATATATAGTCCATACGTCCGTCAGTAATAACGTACCTTTCAAATGGTAAAGCAATTTTCCACATAGGTCCCGCGGTTCCGGAGGTTACCTTCCGCATACGCACAAACACGAAATTCGCACCCTCTCTTTATAATAGCTAAAATTTGTTAAATGTTAAATAAATATTGCATATTTGTATATGACAGTACCGTTTCTTGTTGATAAGATTTTTTAGATTTTTCGATATATTTTCGCGCTGAAAAAAAAACACCCGGAGACACGTATCGACAATAACACCTGTAAACATAATACACACCTGATTATGTCTCGTGCCATTTGTTTTGCTGTTTGGAGACTTGTTCATCATACCTACAAAATGTCAAAAGTCATGTTCAGTTATCCTGCCATTACAGTGAATTTTCCACGTTTATCATTCAGCGACCGGTCACCGTGTGACTGACTGCTGAACACAGCACTCACTCACCACGTGAGATAACACCGCTTGCTAGATTTTTGAGGTTCATGCAACTTTGGTGGAGACATTGTGTGGGCGATGGTTCCGTCAAATAATAATGACGACTTTACAATAAATACCTTGAAAATATATGCCCATATAATGCAATGTTTATTAACTTACAAAAATGTATCGTTTGAATACCGTGCCTAGTAATACGTAATAAGAAATAGTGAATAATCCCTTCCCCCTTTTTAAATAAAACCTACATATTTTAAACACACCATGATTTATATACTGTTAAACTGGTCTTAATAATAAAAGCCAAAGAGAACGTTTCAAGCAATCATTTGGGTAACAATATTGTATTGGTGCAATAACCTAGTACGGCAATAATAACAGCACAGAGCAATATGATCATTTTGTAAATACAGATATCTTCAATATTTAGTATTTCCAATGACGTCAAACAACGCAGTCGTAAATGGTTATTACATGACATTTTGTGAAGACGTTCGTTATATAACTTACGCGAGCATTAGAGAGGATATTTTTGATCCACTCCTAAGTGGTTGCAATTGGACGATACGAACCTCGAAAAATGTGTCGATTTACACGTAAACAACGCCCGAACGCTCACACCTCGCTAGTAGCATTCCTCGTCTCGGTTTAGTGAAGTGAGACGATATCGTGAAGAAATCTGACAGTTACCCATAATGCTCTCGGAACTGTGTCAAGTCTGCTGTCCCTTTTGACCGGCCTAATGACTGTGATAAAATGCATTACAATATAAAGACATTATATTGCGCTGACAGGAACACAACAGATACAATCCGAACGTTACTAGCCGTTCGGAATCATCTATTTGTCACGACGCGTGCATATTACTCGTGGCGGCATACCGGTCGTTAGTCCGTCTGTGTTCCTTAACGACGGATCAATTACATGGTAACTTATTGTCGTTGTTAACTCGTCGTCACGTGGTTGGAGCAGTGATTTTCTCGTCACGTTTTTCCAACTCTATTTTTGAGCGGGATAATCGAAATGTTGGCAGCGTCTCGTTTTCAAATTCTGTGTCAATGATCCCTGACGTAGAACGCGCGCAGTTTTTTCAACACGACGACATTATCTACTTGTCATATTTACATTTTCTTTGTTGGTTTGTATTTATGTCCCGTACGTGCCCAACTAACTTATATAATTCAGTGGTTGAGAGTGACATACGAGTTCGTCGCAATCATGAAGCGTGCACAGTTGCTCCTGTATAGGAAACTTCACCACTTGCTGACAGTTTACTTAATATTGCCATTGAGAAATAAAATTCTCAGTATAAGCAAGAAGACAAAGCCTAAAGTAAGTAAAACTAATTGTGTACATACATTCTGCGCGTATCGCCGTAAACAATGTCGTTATTGTATTTATTTTACGTTTGACAATAATACACGGCTGTCAGAGAAGTCTATAAATTCTACAGTAATTGAATCGCACTCTTGCAGATGATTCTGGAAACGATTCTCGTAGTTTAGTACACGAGTAGGTCATAAATAGGTAATTCCACTTACAATATTTTTCATACAGTTACATTGCAACGAATAAGTCACTTGTTCGATGAGTGTCTCGGTTCGATATGCGAGTCGATTGTATGCGTTAAGTTTTTAAAAACGCCTAGGATTTTGTTTGTCCTCAATTATTTGGGTTCTACAGTATTCTCATTAAACATTACGGTGTGATGGTCGGTCATGTAACAGTTTTATTGAACAACTAGCTGTTGCTCGGTGCGCTTTGCTTCACCTAAAAATATCTACAATTTTTAATACGTATATAAAAAAAATGTTTTTATTGTTTATGATTTTTGTTATTCTGAAGTATTTGGGTATACAATATTTTTGGTTTTGCCATTTTGAGCGAAAACAAATAAACTTGTCGGTTTACCAACAATACTGTGTTTAGTGTTAGTGTTTTAATGTAATTTTTTTTTGTGTTTCAATGCTGCCATATAGATATACAAATTTTCATATAAATTCGACCTATGGTTATACAGCAATTCTATGCGAGGACGATAATTAAATTATTGTATCTCTCATTTTGTTTGTCTTGTTATCCCGCAACATGCCTAGTTATAACAAATACTTAAAATTTGTAAATGCTAGGAACATATATACATTCTTACGTCAGTATCATGTAATGATTCAATTTGATAAAATAACATATACAAAAAATTTAGTTGCATACAAGGTCCTTTCTTTACATTATAGTTTTTGTTTGTGTGTATGTTTATTTTGTTTCGTGTAGCATAAAACTGTACCAGGCGTTCATAACCCTATAGGTGCTGGCGGCGGTCGCGGCGCAGTCTATCAACATATCGGTGGGGTTCTGCCAGGGATTCTCAGCGGTGCTGCTGCCTCAGTACCAACACGAACACCCCCTCATATCTAATGAGCAGAGCTCGTGGATAGGTGAGGATTATTTTATTATCTATTTAATTTCTTGTACGTTTACTTTACTTTTCGCTTTACAGTCGAAACGTACGACGTCCAAGAATGTCTGAACCGTGGGGTCACTATTACCAAGTCAGACGTTCTTAATCTATTCAAAGGAAGTAGAAGTGCAGCTGTAAGCTTTATAACTTTTGTCAAGTTTGATAATTAGTACGACAGGTTTTATTTATTAACATGAGTTGAACATGGTTGAAATTCTGTTATTATTGTTATTCTCGTATTGGTTTCGAGGATTAGGAACTATCCTCCGTTTTTTACATTTTGTGACATTATTAAAGTCATTCAATTTGTAAACAGTCTTATTTGTAGTCGTCGGGCACAAACGTCTTAATAATTTTAAAGACTCGAATGGAACACCTTATTAATGTCACCGACACTATTCAAACCGACACATGAGGTCGCATAACTAGCAATCTACTCCACGGCAGTATCAGTTGGTGTGATCCGTTCCGTCTCAGATGGACGTGACGAACATCATACCTTTCTGTATCAATGTTAGATATGTCTTAAAAGAATTTCCGAGTAACTTGAGTGAAAAATTATCCGAGTTATCAAACAACGACTGTTATTGTTTTCAATATAATTTTACGTCGTGAAAAAGCCATTTGTATTGATAAAAGCGTGACTTTATTTGTTATTTGAATTGAAAACAAGAATGACACATCGCCTAGCACACGTTATTAGCTTCGAGAAATATGGCTGTAGCTGAAAATTTTATTACTTTTTATCAGCAGTTTGAATACGTCTTCGTTGTTCCACGAAGGTATTATCCAGTGGTGAGCAAACTTTTTTAATGGCGGGCCACAAAATTTAAAAAATTCTAATGGCGGGCTAGAGTTATAAAAAAACTTCATTCTGCGTTAAAGATTTCAAGAGACAAAATAAACGCTAAATGTGCTGTTTGGTCACTCGCTAGAGTGGTGATTAGGTTCACTCGGCGTCCGCTTTTTACATTATACTACGCTTTGCGCCTCATATCACACATCACATGAACTACGCGGCTAGTTTAGCTTCACATATAGGTTTAAATCTATTATTCTACTAAGTAGAATCTGATTTATACTTCTCGACCTTCGAAACGTCATTATAGCATGCGTATATTATCCATATCAAAAAAATCTCGGCGCGCCGGATTAAAACCACAAACGGGCCGTACTTTGCCCATCACTGAAACACATGTCCCTCCTCGCGGTGTACCGAACAATGCGCAGTTTACAAACGGTCAAGTGTGTATCGTTTTCAACCACACTTCTACGTGTGTAGCTACGTGGGTACAATTCAGAACTAACCATCTATAAGTTACATATATTTATTGACAAGCGTTATGTATAGATAAAAATAAAGCGTAAGATTTAAACAGTCATTCAGTTTAGTTGAAAAGCACAAAATATGTATATGGTATATTTGTTATTATTTTATTTCTACAGTAACAGTCGAGTTAACTTTATTAATATTGCTTCATACGATCGTTAGAGATAAAAAATAAATGTATGCAGCGCATATTATTGATGCATGTAATTTCATCTTCAAATATATTACTCTCCTAGAAGAGTCTTATCATCGAGGAAAAGATCTCGTGAAAAATTTCGCAAATGTTGTAAAACGTGCTTCAGATACTCTCGTACTATATTAGAAAAACTTGAAACATAATTGATAATGTTGTCACAAACATATAATGTTGTAACATTAGAACCGTATTTGAAGCCCTACTTGAGTCTCGGATGAGATGACGGCTAATGACTTTTATAATTTTAATTTTACCACTAAATTATGAGCTCGTTAATGAAGCAAGTGATTGTTGTATTACACGTACATCGACAACAACTAAATAAAAGATTGCAGCTAAAAATATAAATACAATTTTTACCTCGTGCCTTTTTATTGCACAAAACACACCTGAAAGATCAAATATGAGCGAAGAGATTCTAGTGTGTAAACATTATAACGCGAAGGGTAACACAGTGGGTACAGTGCAAACTCTCGCTGTGATTCATAGCCTTTAATATTGGTGGAAAAGTCGACACCCTTTAGGCATGGCGACATTTGATCAGGGTGGTCATATAGCATATATAATCTTTAGGTTAATCGTCCCGATGGATCAATATTATTGTAAATGCATCATAACTGCATACCCTTGCATAATTTTCAGCCTACACAATTATTAAATCTGATGATAATAATCAATTTGTTTTTGCGTACAATTCTACTCGTAGTTCCATTTACATAATAGTAAAATTATGAATTAACTGTCAAAACGATTTCCGAAATCCGTTGAAAATATAAAAACGCGCCGTACCCCGAGCTTCGCACGAATACTTCTATTATTGATCTGTCCCTGTGCAGAGTATGGACAGCACCTCATATGGCGAACGTACCCGGGCGGCGGGCATCGACTACTATCACTTCTATATAACTGTGGACTGTGGCGTGGTGACTATGTATGATGTATAAAACGTGCTCATATTAAAACAAAGTATACCGTGCGAGTTACGATAACGGCTTGCAGTAGGGTCAGCGGCCGTCAGCCGAAATAATTATTCGCGAGCACGTTTCCCTTGCTATTTGTTCTGAGATAAATTGTTTGGTGTGTCCCTAGATACACGGCAATATATAATGCACAGTAAGAACCATGAAAGAAAGTTGTTATACTTCGACAATTGCGTTGATTTATAAAAGTTACGTGAAACTATATCTATTTTTGTTTTACATACGTTGCCTGATCAAATAAATCATTAGTAATTTTACTAGTGGCTATTTATTATTATTAAAAGATATTTTATTATAAATGAGATCAATAAAAAATTACCATTATTTTTGACCTCAGTTCAACCAGCAATAGAAAGTAGTTTATTAACAAGTATTACAAATCCACTTGGAGAGATAGATTGGCGTGGTCAAATGGTATACAACAATAAAAATAATAACCAACCGTTAACCGCCCGATTTGTTGTAGACAATGCGGGCGGGGACTTCATTACAATTTTTAATTCAAATGCCTTTATTCACTTAGATGTATCTGATACACTCACGCGTATCATATTGTTTTGCTTCTACTAGCGTTTCGGAGAGGTGCTGCTGTATCATGGAGAAAAAGGAACAGCGACTTCTGCACATCTTTTAAAAACAGCACTGATTACATTAATATTAGCTACACAGAGCGGAATTCTCCATAGAGATGGTTATTTCCATGCGACTCTATCATTTACTTATATCACTATTATAGTAATCCTTGTCTAAGACTGGAGCTTTAAAACTTTCCATGAACATTTCCAAACGAAACGTCACTTTGGTTACTTGTCATTTGAAATGTTGAATAGTTACCTACTTAAACTGTGGTACTTAACTATCGAATCGTATACGATGCCCCATAAAAAATTGATGCACCTCACACAGGCGATACGAGAGCGTAACCTAATGATGCATCTTTCTTGTTTGATGATATGAATATGATTATTTTTATATATTATTATATTCTGATAATAATTATTTAAATGACATTAAAAGTGACATTAAAATCTATGGCGCAGTCCATAACAACAGAGTGCAGAAACCAACAGTATACAGTAAAGTTCAAGTAAGTAATAAAATATATATCGTTCACAGCGAGCCTCGGAGTGATCTCAAACCCCATCGGCGCCTTACTGGGTGGTATGATAGTGGACGCCGTGGGCAGACGACTGCTCCTCCAGTCTATTGTTCTCCCAAACCTCATCGGGTGGCTCGTCATTGCCTTCTCAGAGACTTACGTCTTCGTCTGCGTCGGAAGATTCATCACCGGCTTTACGATTGGTGAGTAACGAAAAAATATCATTGCCTTTTTTGCAGACACATATACACATACACACGTATATTTGCCAAATAAATACACACATATTATTTAAATAACTGGTGACATTTACAATATATAAAACTATCATAATGTCATTATTGGTATAATGCAAATATGTAAAAAAGATTGGTGACGCTCGGTTGCAATAATTTAAAAATAGTTTATTATTGACTATACGGAGTATACAGTATATATGCTGATGTTAATAACGTTGTAAAGTAAGTGTAGTTACTGTTAAAATCATACGCCTTAAAGAATAAAAAATATTGTACATGTACATTTTTTGATGCTAATCTTGTAAAATTATTTATGTATTACAGGTATGTCAACCGTCTCCTATATTTACGTGGCAGAGATTACGACGCCAGAGAAAAGAGGGGTTCTCAGCGCTTTGGGCCCTGGCTTGGTGTCCACCGGAATATTCATCGTGTATTCCCTCGGGGCGTTTGTCCATTGGAGGAAGGTGGCTGCAATCTGCGCAGGAGTCTCTCTTCTTACCCCGTTCCTCATGTACTTCGTCCCAGAATCACCTTTATGGCTTGCTTCAAAAGGACACATGAAGGAGGCCTACAACGCAATGTTTTGGCTCC
>DWPT01004305.1:0-13377 GCA_018251895.1 Agathymus mariae mariae
GGCACCGCTGGAGAGAATTTAGTACCGCCCAGGTCTCGATAGAATCAAAGGCTTTCTCATAGTCCACATAGGCAACATAATAATATTGATATACCTCCGACTAACTCGTATTGACAAGCAAACGTAACATAATGCCGTGACGCGTCAACATGAACATGTAGGAGATTAACATAATTTCCCTGAATTGTTTACCGAATCTCTTATATCAGCCACGTTATAATTTCGTTGACCGCAATTTCAAAGAACAATACAGGAAGATTTGAATAACAAATCCTTTTCTGGAACGTGAACTTAACTGAATTAGGTTGGATCAAGAAGTGTCACCCTGTTAACAATTTAAATGAAGACTTTCCTAATAAAGTTATTTAGAATTCTGTCATTACTACATAGTCAGCCTTTAATAATTTAAGAAGTAATTAAAGGCGTACTTCCTTGGTATTTCCTTTTTTTGCATTTTTTTATGTTAATAGCCAGCAAATGCGTGTCATGCCAAAGTTTAGTAGCCAACGCCACTCATGAATCGTGCGTCAACCATTACATTATTTTATATTCTGCTAAGAATAAAGCAGAGAACACTTTTATTATAGTTATGTGGCTTCCCAGCCCTACAAAACACCCTACAAACCCTACAAACTGACTTATAAACAAACATATAACGAAATATACAGAATAATTTCTTAATTGATTGAGTTGTTCATATTAGGTTTATATAACATTAGTCATACAAGGATAAAAATGGCACCAACGATGATATAATATTATATTATAACAACAAAATTATATTAAATTTTGATATTTATACAATTACCAATGCTATTATGATATGTGCTTACAGACGGTGCTTCAACAGAGTTATCCTGGTAACGCATGCAACATACCTGGTAACTCTACTCTGCAAATGGGTATCTTCCGGCGACACTGACGTGAATGCGACGCAAAACGATTCATTGGAAGACCGTGTAGGTATGAAGTAAAACAAATTATTTTCCTCTAACTATTGCATGTAGATTAGGTTTGGTTAGTTGTGGATTAAGTTAATTATGTTCAGAATTAATTATAGTAGAAAGAGGGAGCTCCAGATATATCTACCTCGTCAGTCATAAAAACCATCGGTATAATCAGCATAAAAAATCGTGTAGTATTATTGAAATTATCGTCTTTTGATGGAGATACATTAATTATAAGGTCTTATTTAAGGATTTGGTGAAGCTTATTTCGAGACGTACTTAACGCTTACCAAATAAAATGAAAGTATTTTGATTTATCACATTGCTGTATGTAAATAGCCGACAAAGGAGCCACCTGATGGTAAGTGGTCACCGTCGCCCATGAACATCAGCAAAACCGAAGGTATGCCTGATACGTTCCCGGCCATGAAATGAGAAGGTCAGAAAGAAAGTAGTGGTTCTCAATGTCCCAGCCAGAACACGACGAGTTTTTTGGCGGCTGACTCAAGCAGGGTGGTGGTAACTGGCCATACAGGCTTCACGGAATTATTATAACAATACCAGTAATAATATTAATGACTCAATAATAATACTGATAATGTAACCCTTACGCCCTACTGCCAAACAGGGTGGCTTCCGTCGCGTCTTACGATACCTAGTTCTGCCAGCTTGGGATTGGGGGAGTATTGTAGGCCGCTCCAATACGGCCAGAAACCACTAGACTACCACTACTATGTTATGTTATATAAGAATATACAATATAAATTCATCTACGTTAAAAATATATATTTTCAGAACGTATTGCGGAAAACTTGATATTCAAACGGACAAAATCATAAGAACGGTTGATTATTTCTATTGAATAGGTATATAAATATAGTAATCATATTCCACTAATATTTTTTACTCATTTTGATGTTTTCACTGTTTTGTTGAATCCTATTCGTGTGCAGTAAATAGTATTTTTGACCTTTGAAGAAAACGGGTAGCATCTATAAGAAATTACTCTCTCAGGGCTACTTCAGATCGTAGTCTGCAAAATAAACAGGTAGCCGACCGTTTGATTGCGTGGTTGAGACTAGCAATGAATTTACCTCGAAGTTTTCACAATAGATCGCAGGCATTGAGTCTCGTAATATATATATAAGATATAAATTATATAAATTAATTTGTGTTTATATGTGAGTTAAATTATATTAGATGTGAAGTTTACAAAAGATAATTCTTCCACTGGCCTATGTTGAATGTACGTTCGTATGGACGCTAAAAGTTTATGTAAATAACAAGGATGATATTTGAATCTATTGTTATAAGTATATTCATATTACTATGAAAAATATTATTTATTATTTTTTGTATTGTTTTATATATTTTAATAAAGGGATTTTATTTAGATAATTTAACGTTTAACACAGATAGATTGAAACCCTAATGCCCGATCATTATCTCGTATCAAGTGTTTACTAACCATCAATCACGTAAAGTAAGTTTAACCCGAAGAATGTAATCAATGAAACCCTTGTGGCTTAAATCAATTAAAACTTTGGGACAACCGGAAGTGTTAGTGAAGTACTGATCGAATAAATTAATGTTATGTATAACATGATTATGGGAAATGTAACCGTATTGTTCCCTTACAACGTTTTTGTTAACATTTACTAGATCATGTACCTCGTGCCACAGGCATCTACATCGGTTTATAATTTCATTCATTTTAATTTTTGTATATTTGCAATTGATCGGATATAGTATTGAAGAACTATTATTACTATTGAGAAAAGGCATATTGAGTTGAGAGTTAAATGAATTTAGTATATATATATTTATGTATATCACATATCTTTTAGTACTCGTAGTAGCATTGTAGTTCTTTTGTGTTCGTTTCTATAGATAAATATTGAAATGCAAATCAGGCCGTCGGATCCGATCGTAATATCAAGATTTTGATATAAATAAATTATGTTCATAACAAATAAATATCTTTAATTAAAGCACTACACAATGAATGCTAAGAAACGATAGATTTTACAATTCTTTGCAACACACTCCGTAGTATAGTAGGTTTACAGTAAACAACAAAACGCTTACGTTCGTGTTGTTTTACGACGGGTAAATAACAAGTGAAGTAGGAAGAACCTCAATGAATTGATAGAGCGCAATTGAAACGTTCACGGGACGGTGGGTGCCTACAAAGGTTGTGGATTAGTAGGAACACGTGAATCAGTAAACTGATTACAGCGTACGGCTCTACGCACCTGGATCAAAGTCGCTTTACGCGGCACTTTTCTATATGAATAACCACAGTAAATGTTTGGTACCGCTTACTAGATGAAAAAGAAATGATCGTGTGAGAGTTATATGCTCCCTAATTATATATTTGTTTCGTATTCCAACCCAGAATTGGTTAGTGTATTAGTGATACTTTTGATATTTCTCCTACTGAGTTCGTGATAAGGTAAAATAAGAATTGGTTTATAGGAATAAAAATTAAAGAATAAATGATGTTAAAAAAAAAAAATTCAGAATGTGTTGTATTTGATACGAAGCTTCAGTGTCGCATTGTAAGGTGATTGAATCTATTAAGAGCTCGTTGAAAGAGTGAAACACAGAGTAATACTCTCTAACAAGCTAGAAAGTTATTTTATCCCGAATATATAAAAGAATAGTTTCCTTTTAGGTTTCCTGTGTCAATCAATTTAAGGCTGTCCTATGTCATATAAGGCCACACTCGTCATGGCACAACGGATCGTAGTTGCGGCGATACTAATTGAACAGATCTGTATCAGTTCTATTTAGCTGCTCGCTTTGTGAACGAACCACTTTTTATATTTTAGTATAACGTTAGGGAGGTTACGGTAAAATGTAATAAGCGGGTCCTTTGCATTCATTTTAGCCGTATTGCTTTTGGTGTTGTTTACAAGAACAACAGGCAAAAGACAAGATTGCTCAAATATGAGTTTAATATGAAGCCATAAGTGGTAGTAAATGCTGAGTGTATGAAAAAAACAACCCTTTAGGAGTTCTTCTTCCAGTTTCACTCACGGTAGAGATGGCGTTATTTGACTTTCGAAAAGTGTTTGTAAAAAGCAACTTTGATTTCACCCGTGGACAGCAGGCGGTGGCCACTCACAATCAGGTGGCCCGTCTGAAAAAATTGCAGTACAACTTAGCTTCGTTTAACGTCTGAATTGGTCCTTAAATAAATTTTCGACGTATATTTGGCGTTCGTATACTAAAAGATACCTTTATAAATAAACGATTTTAAGGTGGAATATTTATATAACAATGTAAGGTCAAGTTGGGTAACCTGTCCTGTGCCCACTCGGGAAGCGAGACACGAACTAGTCGCTAGAATGCATCCACCATCGACACGAGCGATTCCCCGAAGTCAGTCCGTGAGAAAAAATTGTAACCTACCTAACACTGGTTCTGATATCGGCTCTTGATATTATTTATAGGAGAATACCATCTGGGTTTTTGAACTTGGCCTGATTGTTTACGACTGTCATTTTAACTCCACGACTTTATAAAATTTTAAAAATTACACAGAATTGATCTTTTGTATAATTCGATTACATAAAATATGTTTATATTTTATAGAATTATTTCATTGAATTATTCAGTGTCGTTAAAGGTGAAAAACCTTAACCAGTCGAGAGGATAAAATAGGTGTAAATTTCAATGTAAGTTACTGTTATTGCTGGTAATAAAACTGGTCTCAGTTCAAGACATGAATTTACGAATTTCTCAATTTTTCAAGAAATAGGAATATATACCTATGAGGTGAATAACGGTGAAATATACAGCGATATTGTAATGACAGTAGATTTTACTAAAAAATATATTTAGACACAAGGATGACGTCAAACTACTTAATAACTACTCCGGTTTCAAACTCATTGTGTGCACTTCAATGAACAATTAATTTTATCAACCGCCAACCGCTGGGCTGGGAACGCCTCTCACAATGTAAAGTGCAGAAGCTATGGTTACCAGGCTTCCTTAGCAGAATTCAAACACTTCTAAGAACATTGTGGACAACTCTCATGTATACATTGTATATTTCCTTACATGGAAATTGATTATTAATAAGCACATATAATTAATCCCGTTATTAAAAATATCAGTAAAGTCGATAGGGATTGAGGACTTATTTTCCGGTAGCTACGTACACAGATTGATATTGCTAAATACAGGGAACGAGTAATATTTCCCCAAAGAACAGCTTTACACTTTACTGCCTTTACTCTCGTGTTTACATTATACTTTATGAAATCGACGTAGGTAAGCTTTGTACAACGTTGTCGTAAATTGATGTTTACGGGAACATAAAAGCAATTTAGGTTTTACGAGTTAATTTCTATAAAATGAACTTGGTGCTACGAAGGGTTGAAATAGGCGAGTAGCGTGTAAACATCTATAACTTTATACTTATTACAAGAACGGTAGGGAATGAACTCATTTGCGGCTTACTTTGATGAAATAAGTGGATAACGATTCCACATTGATATATCAATTAAATGTATGTATATGTATTTTATATATTTATACTATGTATTTTATAAAATCGCGTAATTCTGTTGCATATTGGCTGAACCAACGACGCCAAGACCTTCTTCGTAGAGAACGCAGGCCTCTCCTACACCACACGGTTTAAGCCGTCGGTGTACTATTTGTCCCTCCTAGAATCATTCGCTTTGCTTTAACCATTACATTGTTGTAACAGATACTCTATAACCGGCGAATGACAAACAATATAATACATGTATACCTCAATCTAAATATAACGAAATTCACAATGCGATGGTAAAAAAAGTCTTAAAACCTTTTGCGTAAAATACACGAAAGAAAAGAAACTTTGTTCCATAAATGAAAAGGATGCTTTGCTTGTGAAATCAGAATACAGACATGCATGTTGTAACAAGAAGTCAATAACTCTGATTCAAGTATCCAGTTGTGCGACGGTTATGGCAGAACTACTTCGCTACTCACTGAGATGGATTCCCACAAAGGTACCACTTACCAGCTGTGTTATTTGATTTATAAGCCAAAGACTGACATCCTATTTGAAGTCAGTTTGTAATATTATATTACATATGTAGGTCGAAAGGGTCGAAATGTACTTTGATAAGAACTTCCAATTAACAACGTTTGTCCTTATCTTTCTTTTATTACTTACAAATGTTTTTATTTAAAAACGCTCATAAAACAAGAAAAATTTCATGAATCAATAATATTGGTTTTAAAACAAAATCTTGAGGTTATAATTTCAATTTCAACTTAACTTAAAACTTAAACTTAAAGTAGTCGATTTAACCTTCTTTATTGATATAAAATAAACAATAAAATGCTCCTCTT
This sequence comes from Agathymus mariae mariae, assembly GCA_018251895.1. Classification (NCBI taxonomy): domain Eukaryota; kingdom Metazoa; phylum Arthropoda; class Insecta; order Lepidoptera; family Hesperiidae; genus Agathymus; species Agathymus mariae. Next base: position 6,306 of record DWPT01004305.1, read on the forward strand.
TTGATCTTGATTACGAACTGTTGTAAGTTCAATTTGTTTATGATAAATGACAATCAATAACAGGAACAAAGATTAAACAAGTTACGCATTTTAATGTAGTTAATGGTTACTCGCAATGTTTTTACTTACAAATACTATTCATTAATAGGAAAACGGAAACAATATTAAGAACCTTAAATGTAAGGTAAAAAAAAAATGTTTCATCGCTAATCGATGATGTCTGCCAGATAACCTTTTGGTAGATTAATAGAGTGGAGTAAAAAGATGGCACGATGTACATATGTACTTGAATATATTAATTAACGAAAACGTATGATGATTTGACATAAATGCGTTATTCGATTTTAAATAATATGAATAAATATCCTGGGAATCATAAGTGTCTTTTAAAAACTAGCATTTTATTACATAACAAGCTAATGTTTAAATTCTTTGATTCCGAGTGAATATCTGTTACAGATACTGTGTGTGATGACAATCATAAAACCTTCGCCATGTAAGTTTACAAGTAGCACCAATATCCGAAACAATAGTTATTAATATTAATCAACGTTTGACAAATTTCATGTCATCAAAACAAAATCCCACTCTTTAAATATATTAGTGCGATTTGTACTATTTTGTTTATCAAATTGGGAATGTAGTATTAATCAAAAACACACAGGAGTAGTATCAAACAACGAGCATTCTCGTAACACACGAGTAGATACAATAATAAACTGAACATTGTTATCTAGCTGCAATGTTATACGCTGTCCATTACGGGGAAACAGCTGGACTGACCATTTTGGACTCACAAAGAAACTACTCATTCTTAATAGAGTGTTAATACGCTCTAGAGAACAACTTTTCACCTTGTGATTTATTTCCGTGGTTTTAGATCCGATTTCTTTGTTTCAGCAAGTTTTATGCGTGGGATGATTAAAATAAATCTTACTATTTAGTCGTATCTGTCTGCCTCCCGCGAGTAATTTATGTTCATAACACACATAACTTTCATATGAGCGGGTAATATGACTTAGTCATTATTCATGTATGTGGTGCTATTTTATGTAATTTATTAGATTTATTCTTCATTAACAATTTTAATATACAGAATTCAGTAATATTAAATAATTAAATACAGAAATTTCAGTTTATTATCGACTCTATTACTTTTTTCTTTGGAAAAACTTATTTACACGATTGCTAATATTTTTATTACGCAGTCGTAAATTCTGCTTTTTTTAGATTTTATGCTTCTATAGAAGCAAATGTAAGTAAGCGGTGGACTTTAAATGGCTGATCAATAGATAAATATCACTAGGAAGATATATGACTAGGAATTTCATTGAAAGCATACTTATTATTCATTAACTTAAATAATTTAAAAAAGCATACGCACCACACTAGTAATAAAATTTTAAATAACTCTGTATTTATCGCAATTATTTTTCTTCTATAATTATTTTGTATTGAAACCAGATGTAGAGAGTATACGTTTGAAGTATTAATCAAACATTTATTAAATGCCGCTTTTATCCAATAATAACAGTATGGTAATTAGAACAAATGTAATGTTATTGAACAATGGTTACTATTGGCGATTCAATCTAAAGGTAGTAGATATATATGGGTACAGACACGCTCACGCATCAGTCAATGAACCGAGTCCCGTCTAGTCCCGAATACTGCATCTGTAACGAACACTTGGGTCAGTGACACGGGAATAGGTGTCTGAAAGTTTGATATTAATTATTCAATAAACTAAGTTTTGGACGATACATTTTTCTAACGTCTCTGGAAAGCCGATAAGATGGACCTGAAATCAAATTATGTTTGTATTTTTTATGTTGTTAGCCGGCAATTACCGGTAAGTGACAAGATTTATCAGATGGTCAGTCGCAACCAATGACATTTGCAAAATCACGAGTGTGACAAACGCGTTGACAGCCAAGAAAGAAGCTATTTGTCCTTGCTTTTACAGTTATTTCTAAATGGCTCTCCAAATTACTAACAAGAGTCTGCGTAAAAAAAATTTCTCGGGTAAATTTAAGGACTTAGTGGTAAATTTAAGGAATTTAAAGGACTTAGTGGTTAGGTAAACAGTTCCGTCGGGATTACACTGGATAGTACAAAGAATACCAACAATGGAAAGGACTTGACAACATAACATTAAATATTTTTAGTTATGTCGAATGAAGAGACTTCTTATTGGCTAGGGTAAAATTTGTTTCGTATCACATATTACTGATTTCTTTTCAGATATTTGTTGTCTGTGATTTTTTACAGTTGTGTGTGTATGTATATAACTCAGGGAACCAGCTGTAGAATGCTAATTGAGATAGTGTATTTCTACATTTTATAGAAATACTTTCAGTGATAACTATTCAATTTATCTCTTCAATTCATCTCACTGAAATATAAGTAGTCATGAAAATTTAGTATCTCCTTCTATTGGATATACAATAAATCATAATAAATGCGTTCATCAACGCCCATTCATAAATAACGAGTTATATGAGTTTGCACTTCGCAAGAGTATTGCTCGTAACATACTTGTCGTTTAGATATTAATTGCTTAGCAACAATACTTTAATAGGATTCCATTAAACTAATATTTATTGAGTCAACAGACATTACAGTACACACCACAGGTAAGTTTGACACGTTCACTTGAGATTTTTGTATATTTATGGTAATTTTAAAAATTGTACATACTATATAGCAGTACTTTAAGACTTTTTTTATTAATCGCAAATGCCTATGCCCAGCAGTGGGCATTGTCCGGCTGAGATGATGATGATGAATCGGAAAATAAATGAACAATCGATTTACCAAACATTCTACGTTGTCATTGTTCACGTTTGCCGATAAATATTAATATTATTGTTGTCTATGATAACTTTTAATGTTATCTATGATGATTTATAGTCAATGGAAAAGAGCCGTTCTTTCGTTGCGTGGCAAGCGTGCGAAATTGCTAATCCATTTATCATTTTTATAATTCTCGTTAATTTGTCGTGACGAGAATTCAGTGCAACAGCCTTTAGTCATTTCTCGAGTCCAAGCGGACTAATTCGTCGTTTTTATCGTTATTCTATCGAATGTGACCGATAGTATCAAAAGAAGATTGGACTAATCTTCTTTTGAGGGGACCGAGTGTACTGTAAGAAGTCACCATCCAGGAGCTTGAAAAGCGAAACACTGTAGTAAGTCCACGTAGCGTCAGTTAGCTTAGTTAATTTCTGATATATACTAAACAGAAGTCTCGGTGAGTATCTTAATGCCATTATACTCGGGCATGCAGCAGATTTTCAATGTTAGCAATCCATCCAATTAGACAGTCCACTTTATTCCAGGGTGCTTTGGCTGAGAACTAAGGTATGGTGTTTGGTCATTCGAAGACAAAACAGTCGTTCATGGTTCAATAGATATTTTGTCTATATAATTCACTCCTTACTTCACTCCTATAAAATTCAAAAAGCTGAATGTTTTGAATTGTATGGGAGCTGAATGTTAGAGTTTTGAATATCGTCTGTATTATAATCATCCGTCTACGACATTCGCGAGGTAGTTTCACAAATAACAAGGGCAGCAATAAAAATATTCAAAATAACCGCTATGAAAGTGGATTCATAATGATTAAAGTAATGGCTATCATCAAAAGCTACATTAGCTTATCAGTATGCTTTTAACACCTATCGCGCGAAATTCTGAATACTCGACTAAAGCTTAATCGACTCTTTTGTAATATAAGATAATTTAATCTGTATTAACATTTAAAAGTTCGTGTTCAATTTTATATAAAATAACTCGAATACAAAAAGCAAGAATTAAAAAAAATTCACCAATGTTTCGGATGTGACTAAGAACCGAACATTTGGGATGGTGTTGGTACACGGAGACACGAATGACGCGTGCACACGTCACGAATTGGGTCGGAGCCATCACTCTGCCGAATTTATTGAACATTGTTATGAGTCAACGACCGGGTCTGCAGTTTCGCCGATCATATGGTGCGAGGTCGCCACGAGGATAGCGCACACTTCACGAGCTACGAGAGTCGAAGATTTTTAAGTCCAGTCGTGCTCAGGTGTTTATTGGTTCTGCTATGTACGTAGAAGGATTATTACATACTGTCTGCGAGTTTTACATTGGGGTCCAGAAATACATTATTAAGTTTATATAATGTGTTCATTGCAACGTATGAATTTTTATATAGCGTGTTCTTACAAATAGTTTGTAAGTACCGTTTAGAAAATTGAACTCAATGTTTAGTACAACATACATCAATTCTGTTTAAAGCTATCTAATGCGAGGTTCGTCTCATAATTTCAAATGTTTCATATCGGGGATATTTATTAAATATTATTCAGTTTTTCCGTCGGTATAGCTTGTTAGTTGTTATGTAAAAGAATACTCTCGTATTCGTTAAACCTTATTATGGCCTTAAGATGACTTCAACTTTTTCGGTGTTTGAGTTCAAAACAAACCCCTGAACTAATAATCCACAAAGAGTTTACGTGATTGAGTAGACTCCAAATCGTTACAGTGTTGAGATCCGTGCAATACAATATGCTGCAAATAATCCAAAGTAAAAGTCTCGGTTCAAAACAGTTACGGTTAATAATTTAAACGGCGATATCTTGTACGGAGCGCGCGAGTACGAGCCCTTGTTATTCCAAATTATGTAAATAATTTCTATATTACATATTAATTGTATCATTTGCTTCGACGAAGAAAAATTTCGTGAGGAAACCTGCATATATGTGAGATCTTTATAATGTTTTCCAGATACATGTGACGTCCTTTATAAAGTGACAGGAATCTGACCCCAGCAGTGGGATAATTATCGTTTAGGATGATGAATCATGTAATGAGTTATATATTTTTGTAGGCTTGTTAACGTTATAATAATGTACAACATTCATTCTAATATATTAACGATTTATCGTTTAGTTGATTTATTATTCTGTTAAGTTCTTATAAGTTATTTTTACACATACGATAATATTATAACGATGTATTCGTTTCCAGAAAAAGTAACGCAATTCCCGCACGATGCCACACTCCAAGTCGACTTTTGTTATTTTATGCTTTTTGTATTTATATGAGGATCGCGGATGCCATGACAACTAATTTTACACGTTCATATATTATTCCCGGTAGTCTCATTAAATCTGTCACGACTGTATTTATTTGTTTTGTAATATATGCACTTTTATAATATATGCAGCGTGGTAAGATTAAAAACACTATAACGTAAACTGCTTATTGCTCAAAAAAATTGGTTATAAGTGGCTAGATTTGTCAATGAGTTGAAGTCAACTTCCCTTACTTTTGGTGCATTTTGCTGACAAACGAGACAATGGCAACACAGTGCTTATTTCGTAGGTAATTGGGGTTTTCACTGCCGAATGTAAATGCAACGATACTCGAACCCGACGGAAAATAATTTTACCAGCCTGGCGTGCTACCATTTTCTTTGTTAAACCAACCGAGGAATATCTATAACGGGTTTGTGATTATAGTAATGGAAAGCTGGTTTCATCGCCTTCTTTTTCGTCATCATCCCATCGTTTGAGCGCTTGATGTTATATGTGATCGTTTACCAATGCTAAATTTGTCTGATCATTTGTCTCCTATTTATATAAAAAGATTCTCGCAACGCACTTGCTACTAACTGGAATAGTTTCTCATTCCATTTTTTTGCTTATTTTATGCCAGCGCTTGACTATCTCCCCACTTTGGATGGTAAAGCGCACGTTAAATTAGAAAAGTCGTATTAAATGTTGACTTGAGGATCATCCAAACTGTAATGGGATTGGAAAACCAAATAACATCCTTTTCTTCTTTTAATAAACAAATATACTAACTATAATATACATTATCTAAATATATCATTTGTTTCGATTAGATATGGCTTAAGATTTGAGACCAATTCTGGCTAAGCCGCAGCATATCTGAACTATTAATTGTCTAGTGGACTTTGGAGGGTACTGTAATAAATTAAAGTAGTCCTTGGACATTATTAAAGTCCCTTGGCTGTTGGCAAGAAGCGTGATTAATTATTGTGAACATAACAGACAGACGGACAAGCCAATTTGGGTTAACATGAAGTTCAGTGACTTGAAAAAAATGTCGCCTGTGTATAAGTACATACCTTATGTAGCGGATGCATAATCACTACGTAGTACAAAATAAAGTCACTAAGTGTCTGTATGGATTTTCGTGTGGTATTTACCAACAAATTAAAAAAACACAAAAAGTTACCAAACGCCTGATAAAAACGAGTAGCATGAATTTGAGTGAACTTAAGATATCATTATATTTTTTATGACTAAGTATAATATCGATGACATTGCAGTGGGTTGCATAATGTCACAATACTCCTACCCAAAAAATAATGAGGGGACTCCAGTTGGACTCTCAGCCGGTTCAGACATGTGAAAGAAAGTATTATTTTGTAAAAAGAACCAAGAGTCTTAAATCCGTTACCATACAAATGTGGTCTCAGCCTTGGATTGTCTAGTGTCATTAAAACAAGACATGTACGGGTATGATCGTTTCGTCAAATGAAAGGTCATAAAGAGTCGTCAAGGCCCCACGGACTTGAAAGACTCTTTTTATATTTAATGACTCCACCTCGATGTCGTATCATAAAATATCTATTAACTTCTGTGGAGAAACATAAAAACTAGTTGTAACGTCCTTACTAAGCGTGAGCTGTAGTTACTCAATATTGTTTAGATGTGGTGGCCACGTGTGTCGATCGGACGGTCGACCGCCCGCGTTGCTATCAAAATTTGCAAAATCAATAACTATTTCATGGTGTATGAGCAAGATAGCAGCTATTAGGGATTATCGATGTTTTATAAGCATCAATGTCCGTATCGAGAGCTAAACATCGATGTTTTTGCACTAATTTTAAATTACTTAACTAAATCAGTTTTTTTAATCTAAAAGAAACAATCTGAAAGAAAATTAACAGTGCAGGTTAATGCATTTATTATACTCGTATGTGCCAATACTTTTGTTTAATAATTTGTAAAAAAAAACAAAAACCGTGTGTCCACGTTACATAAGTAAA
>DWPT01004306.1:0-13377 GCA_018251895.1 Agathymus mariae mariae
TAAGTTTTAAAATAGCTAGCAATTAATAAAATATTTTTTTGTTTGAATAAATGAATTTGATGTTCCAATTTTTTTTTATATTTCACTTTATACGTAGCGAAGCATGTACCGGGCCGCTGGTAAATTATAAAATAATCCATTGGTTGCCTTAAAACCTATTTTTTTTTTGTTCATTATGATTTTTATGGAAAACGCAGAACATATTTCATGACTGTTCTACCTAAACCGGCGCCACCGCGCACCGATGCGTCTATGTCAAACCATGATTTGCGGAATTTAATTTGTTTATAATGTAGAATTTAAATAGACTAGTAGCCATTGTTTTTTTTACTGAATTTGGGCACTCAGATTGTAACAACAACTAATCATACACACATAAAGGCACCGAATAATGTAGGAACATCTTTCAACAGTAATTTTAGTTCAATATGGCTATGCTTTGGCATGAAATTTTTTTTATTCATAAATGAAGGAACGAATGCAACAAATAATTCAAACTAAAAACTGAAATTTACTTTAGGTTTAAAGGTATGGTCCGTTTGTGTTAATTTCCCATTCACTCCTGATCTCTAAATGTAGTTGACACATAATTAAACCCAATTGTAAACGGCTATATCTCGTAATCATAGCGGGGTTTATAGAAAAATAATGCCCAATAATTCGTAAGCACTACAATCAAGAATTTAAATCGAATATATTATGTAGCCGCCTTGTAAAAGACTGTTGAGAAAAGACCTCGTTCGTTTGTCGCTATGAGCCCGTCGTGTTCCTACTTCATAAAAGACGCCTCGATTCGATTGTCACTTGCGTCACGGCTTTTATCATTCAAATCCGATTACGACTGCTGTGACTTCATCGGTTCCTCCTTATTTACGGTTTTCAGCGTCTCGGAGATTAGTTGCAAAATCGTCCCAAATTGACTCTTATGACGTATTTACCTTTATGTCTTTTCTCTAGGCTTGCGTCATGTGTGAACATGTACAGGCGAATTGAAAGGCAAGTGTTTGAAATGTAAGTTCTCTGTTAAAAAGGTGACGTCGAAAATTCGACAACCTATATGTAGCTTCGTATATAAGTAACTGAAACAAAGAGCAATATCCCGTTGGCTTTGAGCATGTCGAATCGAATATTGCATGTGACAAATATCAATATTAACTGGAAAAGTTTCGGAGGAACGACTGACGATGATGATCTTGGTATATTTATGCGTTCAGCTTTGGCTATTTAGGAGAAGACATTTATAATGCTTAAATGTAACTCAATTGTGGCCAAAATATTAAGGATTATATCAATCTTGAGTTACATTTCCGACAATCGTGACACATTCACCTTACTTTATTACATTTAATCTATGATGTAAGTATTGCTTTTTGTATTTGAGTTAATAAAAATAAGTATAATCATTTTAAAGATATAAAAAAGCTTTTGAAACTTCTTTTGTATTCAACAGATACGAGATAAAGATATACTCGAACTTAGTTGAGGGGTTAAGTTTATTACAAAATCCTTTGTGCGATATACCTTATTTAATGAGGTCTGTTGCGACCTGTGACCTTTAAATGGATATTACATCGTGCCAACAACCTTTATTTAAATACGTATGAGATTGATCTAGTCAAAAACCTCAGGTCTCTTTGATATTTTTCACTATTTATGGACTAGTTTGCTGTTTCTTATCCTAGAAACATTAACGGGCTGTAAAATAAAGTATAATTGCATCAGTTGAATCATTAACACAAAATGTTACAAAGTAATTTTATTTATTCTTAATAGTTCTACTATAACGAATAAATTCAAAAATAAGCCAACCACACCGACACGACAAGTTCGAATCGCACTAGCGTGATACAATCAAGCAGACGGACTCTATAAAGGCCTTATTTTCATCGGGTGAGCCATAAAAAAACAAATATTATAAATTAAAAATAATGTTTATTTTACAGTAAAAGACCCTTATTGTCTCTACATATGAAATACTCTTATACTGGGGTTGTAAAACCTTATATTTAACATAGAATGAGGTGCGACAACTTACACTAATTAACTTAGTAAACTCAATAATCCTAAATCTAATTTGGTCCAGGCTTCACTAAAACCGTAGGTATAAATTTTTGCTTAAGTATCATAGAAACTCAGTAATTCATAATCATATAAACTAAAATATAAAACGTCTCGACAGAGGGAATACGATTATGAATGATGATTACAAAAAGTATTTATTTGCAATAAAATTTATTTGTAACAGAAAATTATGCGAATGTGTTTTAAACTCATATTTGTGATTCAGACATCGTAACAGAGTAATAGATGTGTTTTTGTGTACGTCGACAAACGACCAGACGAGTTGCTGATCGTAACCGTAAATGAAACGCGCCATCCGTATTATTATTGGCTCCCTGGCTCTGTGACCTAAACACGTAAGGTGCATTTCACGGTCGGTTTTAGAAAGAGGGTGGTAGCCAGGCAATATATCCTAACCATCGTGGAAGTACCGTCGGAATCAAACTGAGTGGTACAAAGCCTAGCAACCTCCAAAGATAAAGGGTGGATGAAGCCCCTTACGGCCCAATGTTTTTTCTTATAAATCGCCACAATCGTTTTTCATCCTCTGCTTTAAGTTGTTTTATTAGATAAACCGGTATTTCCTGTAATACAATATTAATAGGAGACCCAACTGTTACTCCCGTCTAATGGTGACGGGATCGTGATCCCGTGACAGGGTAAGCTGAGTCACCTTACTATGCCCATAAGTAGTATAAGTTTTAATATCAGCATTTAGTTATATCATGTTGGTGTGGCAATAAAACAATTTTATTACTATTATAATATGATTTTTTTTTTAATCTGCGTTTATTACTTTATTGTATAAACGGCATATTTTTTTATTTACAATAATATTTGAGAAAACTTCAATATAAACTATTTACAATAGAAAATCTTCGGATTTAATCTAACTTAAGTTAGGTTAATTCCCAATGAACGTTATCAGTAATTTTGAGCGTTCACTCGTCAGCGATATTAATTACGCGTTACACATATTTAAATAATAAATGATAATAAATTTAAATAACATTAAGTCGATACCTCTCACTTTACTTCCCACATACAAAACAGATACCTTGCACCAATTCTTAATAACTTCTTGTATTAAATAGATAGATTTAATCAGTGATTTTGATCTTTTCTGTATACGTTTATGGCGATAACGATGAGGTTCATTACAGAAATACAAAACTGTTATATTTTAAGAGATGTCCGATTGACTATTATGCTAAATGATCAAACAGTAATTTAGAGGTTTTATTTGGATGTTGTATGAGCAACTTTATAAATATGTTTTGGTGGGAATGACTAAAGAATTTAAAATGCCGACTGCGCCACGTGTCCGCGAGCTCAGGTTAAATTTGAACCATATGTTTTCCTTATTCCCTTTTCAGTATTGTTATTAATTGTTAGCCGCTAAAAGAAATTTTCTTTTATTTTCTGTTGTTCTCTTGTTTTTTTTGTTATGAATTATTCTCCGAACGTAATGTTGTTTGAGTGTTACTTGCATTAGTAACTTGAAACCTCTCACTTCCTGTTTTTATTGATTTCTCAGAAGCAAAAGCTTTCTTCGGTTAATTTATGTAATTCCTTATTTGTTGGTGGTTTAGTGATATTGGCTTAGCAGACTTTTACCGTTTTATCCCATCACATAAATATGTCTATATCAGAAACAACCAACAATATTATAATATATTTTAAAATACCATATTACTCGCTCTATTTATAACTACTAAACAACCCTCTCAGCAGTTTATCTCGAGCATTATACTTCCTTTTAAACTTGGACGAAAAGAATCTCGGACAAACTGCACTTCGAAAATAACTTTGACCCAATAAATCTTCTTTGTCTTCGTCTGTCATTCGCGGCTACCTCTATTTTTAGAGCTATGAGGTCAGACCAGACATTGAATTAGATCGTTATACTCGTCTAGGGAGATTATTTATTAGGTAACAATGTCATTCAATTAACATTGTTTTAATTAATTAGAAGCGTGGTCGGAACTTATTGCCGGGGAGCGGATATTGCAGACAAGGTCGAGCGGTGAACGCTTGCGAGCTCGCCGACTCGCGTACGTTAGGCAATTTATGTGCAGAATGCGATTGCTATCAACGATACGAATCGATCGTAAATCATTCATAATGGATCTCCACCAGTGGGTAGGTATTATGTCTATCTGAAGATAGTAGTGGCCGGAATGATTGGCTTGCACGACGCTAGTTGGATAAATGAAGCCGCTGAATTTTCATACCATCGCGATATATAATTCTAACGGCGTTTCTTCGAGATGTTTATCTTATTTACTAAGTACCCACGGGAATCAACAACAAGTTATCTAAAAAAACGGTTAATATCTTAAAATATCTGATATTGCCTAAGTTATTATATTTTTCACTAATTATACGGGTTAATCGTCAATCGTAATTTAAGCTATGCAAAGCAGGTGTGACACTAGGTATATTAATTACTACTTTTAATATTTATAAACATAATTTGAAATTATAAATTTTAAATGCTTATTCATGAACATAAACATTAAAAGGACATGTAAATTTTCAAAACATAATTTTAAGCCAAATTATTGTTTAGATACTTTCGTGGTATAAACATTTAATTTTAGGTCTAGACTGACATTTTGTCAGTTGACTAATGCAATATCCGCCTATACTTGTTATTTGTTAAAAATTTTGTTTTGTTGTAAGAACTTGTCGCTGATCAAAATCGGACCTATATCAACTATAAAATATAATTTGCCTCTCTCATCCTTAGTCGCGTGCGCACACTTGGCAGAAAAGCCGATGCATAAGCGCGAGGTCGATTCAAATTTCTATTTTCAAATGCCGTTGAGAGAATTTCATGTTAAAAGTCATTTTGTTTTGAAGTACACCCGGCAAGTCCTTGATAGTTAAACTTAATGAAGTTAATTCAGGGGAAGAATCTCATGATTGGTTTTTTTGTCTCCATAAATTTTCTGTGAAAACCGAATTTATAAGTAGCTTCGTAGGTTGTATTTTATACTAATGCAGTTGTAACTTTACCTTCTACCTTAGAAGATGCATATTGAAATTTGTTTGTCTTTGAATTAATTTTTTTCACTTACCTATTACGTACATGATTGTAATTGATGAATTTTTGTCATCGTAAATCGTCAATTTAGTAACAATTGTAACCGTTACATAGAATAGACTTTGTACGGACAAATGTCCTTAAGTTAAATTTCTAATGATACTAACTTAACATGTTTTTATAAAAAATATCTATGGCGTAACAAAAAACTTCCCGAAAGCATAAGAATACATTGTTTCTGATAAACTAACCAAAAGGACAGTCTCCGTCGATTACGCGGAGAGATCTCGAAAACAACGAGAGGTTTTTGAGCTTGCCATGAATAACATCACGAACTGACACATGACGGACGCCACCTACAGCGATGGAGTCACAGCTACAATAAGCTATTTATTAAGAACGAGGAACAATGAAGTTTGAACCCTGACGGTGAAGACGTCATCGTGCATAATTTGATATACGGAACCTACCTTTCGTAACAGACGTCCGCAAATGGAAGCGAAAATAAGAAAACAGTTAACACGCTCGTAAATCCATCCATCGGCCCGTTTTTGTCTTTGTTTACTTTTACATCCCGGTTTTATATACTGGAGTTATTTGAGCGTTAACACAAATGGAACGTTTTGTACTACACTATCGCGAGATAATAAGGCTGCGTCCCGGATGATAGCGTAATAATTACAAACGGATAAGGACCCGCACTGTTCGCTTCGCCGATTCCAGCTGCAAATTGGTTTTCCTACTCTACAAACTTATTTATTATTGGAATACTGGATATTTTATTAACATGTATCAGTATAACATATTAAGATTGTGGGCAACTTTTATTGAATAGTAATTTTTAGTATTTTGTTTTAAACTATTACACAGTACTTGCTAATACAGGTTCTGCGTACATTTTGTATTAAATATAATTATCATAATTACCAATTAAGTTAATCTAGTTCAGTGATTACAAAAAAAAATTTGAATGTATCTTAAATTTAAGCTTATTTAATTAAAGTTGGCAGATTATTTTATTATGATAAACTGTGCATATTTAATACATTAAATCTTAAGTGTACGACGATAGTACAGACCATGTCCTACGATCAAAATAGAACTGAAGTTATTTGAACGAGTATTTTATTTGTTGCTACACGTGACAACAGATTATATTTGTGTTCCAGACGTAGGACGTTTGCTTAGAGATAAACGTGCTACGTACACGTGTTTGGTACCAGCGGTATTTAAGTAAAAAAATATCTAATAATTATAAGAAAAAAGATGCCATCGAATCTGTTTAAGTTGAATTATTAAATATTATCAATAAATTTCTCAAAAACTTAATTTGATACGACCAGAGTGAAAAATTCAATCGCGGAATTAACAACCGCCGCCATTTAAGCATTACAAAACTCTTCAGATCATCCAATCGAGGATGGTACTTCCAATGAGACTGGAAATATTTACCAACTTAAGCATATCAACATAGATAAAAAGTTTTAATTACCGTTCGAGTACAAAAATGTGACAGTGCACATTATGTTGCGGATAAATTATAAGCAAGACAATAGTCCAACCTTGTCAACTTTAGACAAATGCTGAACATCAACATTAATTTAAAGGGCACAGGATATTTGCAATTTTTCAATTATGCAAATCGGAACGCATTTGTCTATTGCAACACTGACTGCCTCCCCGCCCACGTAATGTAAGGCAGGTTTCAACTATCTTGTATTTTGCTTTTTTTATATTCAGAGGAAATCACTATAATACGAATGGCTTTGCGTAAAATGAACTGCTAGTGAACTGTCACCTGTCACTGTCGACATTTCAGCACTCAGTCGAATCCTGCTAACAGCGGCGTTCTCTTGCAGGCAATGGCAATTCTCTGACATGACTCGACCATGTATTTTGCAACGCGCGTTCTATTTATATGCACACTATCCGTCTGACCAAAATTACAGATGTATTTTAAAACGTCACAATAATAGCTTGGTGTCGTCAACCGGTAATCGGGTCTTAAATTTCTTTACATCTCCTTCGCGTTATTCAAATATTTCTGTTACGTTTTCTAAGAAGATTAATATTTCAGATTCGTTAAGATATATAGCCGACACGGACACCAGATTGGAATTAGTTCACCGGCACGGCAGAATCAAGGACGTCACGTCTTTCTGGAACTGGCACTGGATTTACGGAAGCGTGAACGAACGTACGGCTGGACGGTGGGCACTGATGTCCCCAAAACACGGTTTATACGAACGTAACAAAAAAGTAAATTAAAAATTCGGGCATGCAACGCATCACTGCGTTAGCTCTGCATTCTCGGTCACAATGCCAAAGAGACACGCTCGTAAATAAGACGTTTCCTGGCTGAATGGAGATAAAAGCATTAAATTTTTCAACGTCCAGAACATTTCCAGTGATTGGGTATAGCGGTTCTGAGCCCTGATTCGAAGTTTCGCAGAATAAGCTGTCGTATTCTGTGATTTAAACATCGGGATGTTGAATACATCGTGGGACAATTTTCTTTGAATCTAAAACACGTTTAACACTATTTTCTCTCTGTCCAAACGTACGGGAAATAAGTACTCATATTTATTATAAAATTCATCATTTTGAATTAAAATTGACATTTAATTATAGAGGCATTGATATTCACAATTAATTAATTCTTCGGTTAACTCAGTTTTATTTGATGTAATTATTTTGATTAACTTTTTAAATTTAAATTATTTCAATTAAATAATTTTGATAATTGATAATTTGTGAGATAGTTTACCATTTATAATTACGAACCAATGTCACCACAATTGAACACAAATAAAAAAATAATTCATTCATTCATTTAATAATGGCGCACTCTCGCCGTGACATATACATGTGACAATAACATGTCATTGGGTCGAAATATCGGTAAAAATACAAAAATTCACGCATGTGCGCCCGTTGCAGTTGAAATCACTCGATCATCGTAATAAAGTAATACTTATTATAATGTGCTCCAATATCAACCGATCTTAACTTTATTAAATTTCAACTTCCATTTCCGTTGGTGGTTAAGATCTTTATATTTTCAGGGAACGATCACGTATACCGGCGAATATGGTTTCTAGTAAACTATAAACCCATATATCGCACCGTATTTATAGATGCATTCGGAGGAAGTCGACCAACATTTAACTGATTGATTCATAATTAACCTGCGTAGTTATTACGTAACGAGTGCGCAAATGTCTATTTTATTAGTATTTTTAACGTTATCTATGTTCAAGTACGTACATAATGTAATTGGTATGCTTAAAATTAATTACTTCATAAAGATGGCTCGGTATCGTATTTTTTTTTTTTTGGTTTAACAAAGGGTGATAAGAAAATCAAGAAATTGCATGTTCTTTTCACGTTGAGGTCACCGTTTTAGCAAAGAGATATATACCGCTGGATGGAATCTTGGGAACTCATATATACAAATACGTATTATACATGCATTCTAGTGACTTTACATTCTAAACTATGGTGGAAGGATGCCTAAGATACCTTAAGAAGGCAAACTAGCAGACCTGTTATGGACCTGATGGTAAATCATAACACATTCCACAATACACTGTCAGTTGAAAATGAAGCGACTGACCCGCTACTCGATGACTCCATATCGTTTCAATTTGGATTTCCGTTGATGGCAGTCCCTTCTACGCCAATTTAAAATAGGTTTATACTGCTACTTCAGTCATCGGATAATCATAACACATATGTAAATGCATCATCATATTTACAAACTAGTAAACACACCTCGCTTCGCTCATCCCTTTATATGTATACAGAAATAGGATAACATATATTAGGTCGTTATATTACAAAAAGTCATACAATGTATTTAGTGTGCTTTTAACAAAAATTCAGAAGCAAAGTGAGTGACAAATAATATCTGAATAGCAAAGTAACTTACACGAAGTTCTTAGGAAGTCTGGGAGGATGGTTGTGCTTCTACGAAGGAAACTGTAGAATTATATCGGAAATTGATGCCTTGACCTATATGCTAGCACACTGCGGAGTAGGGGAAATGTGCTAGATTTACGCAAGGTATCAACAGTTCTGATACGTATGCTAAACCATTTCTTTAGGTTTACAATTTAATTACTACAAGGAAGAGAGAAAAGACGAGGAAGAATGAAACATTAACTGAACAATCGTACCTTGACTTCTTCTGAAATAAAAATCAAGCACCAAAAAGTTTCACAAATTACGATGAATATTGTTTAGTATGAAGATGAA
Source organism: Agathymus mariae mariae (assembly GCA_018251895.1). Lineage (NCBI taxonomy): Eukaryota > Metazoa > Arthropoda > Insecta > Lepidoptera > Hesperiidae > Agathymus > Agathymus mariae. The sequence goes on from DWPT01004306.1 coordinate 9,368, forward strand.
TCAAAGATGCTGGAATTAAACGAATTGAATGAAAGTAACAAACATCTAAATTTTGTTTTCTGCTTCTTCAATTTGTCCATGAGTTCACCAAGGTTCACTGCGTTCAGGTTGGCTTAGACTCAATATTGGAGGGCCCTTTATAGCCAAAATAACGTAATTTTACCAGTATAAAGTTTCAGACAACTTCATCTAATTTTCCAACATTTTAGGCTGGTACTGTAATCAAACTACAGATAGATATTCCAATCTGGACCCGACAAACGGTAAGTGTATAAGGGTCAGCGCACACGTGCCCATTGCCAGTTATCTCGAGGACTCGCTTAAACAATAATGAACTAACGTTCTAACGATTGAACGTGTACACTTATCTTAATCTTAGTGCTGACATAATAATATTTCGCCTACAATACCCGCCCGCGCATACTCAATCGCCCGATATCAGTAGGGTAATGGAACAGTTCGCTGTAAACAGATTGGATATATTGTTATGCGTTCGGTTAGACTCTACTTGACCACACGAAAGATTTTTTTTAAACTTGATAGTCAGCAAACTATTTATCCAAACGATGGAATGTCGTGACGGTAAGTGTTTAATTATATCCATTCTCATCCACACCAGGTATGTATCCGACGCGTTGCCATCTAAAATTGTATGGGTAAATAAAGCGATTTTTAATAACGAATTATTAATTAATGAATGATTTGAGTTAGTAGAATCGATTAAGTGTTTCAATTAGTCTTGGTCTGTTAGGATTCTGTAGAAAATTTGGGATTTTACTTGTCTATCATCTTATATGATTTAATGATAAACGTGGGACTCGTAAAGTTCGATGCTCAGAGCCAAATATGATTGAAATATCGATGATACTTATACCCAATCATTTTGAATGCACTCGTGGATGACGATAAAATGTATCAACATGATTGATTACGAAGCGAACATCTTAAATTGTATTATTTATTGGTTTCATTTTGTTAAATCGAGTCATTCATATAACTGTAACGAATTTCGATGATATTTTATTTAACATCTTTTCTTACTGGAGTCACTTCTTGATAAATTACATATGGCTACTGGAACTATATAATCAATCATTGTACGAATATCAAATATGTGCAGTTTACTCCACAATTTGTTGTTTAGTTACGCCATAGTATAAATCGTCAAGTAAATAATCAAAGTAAAAAACTGAACGGTTACAAACAGCAATAACACATAACGCATTGCTATATTCGATATATCGATTACATCGAATGAGATGGTTTATTATATTTTATTTTAAATATTTTAAAAATATTTTTAACAATCATAAATTTGGAAAATAAAATTACAGACGTTCTTGGAACAAGCACAAGGAAAATACTCTTTTACCAGTCATAGCACAGAATCTCCTACGCATTCTGATATTCTCACATATTTCACTTACGTACTGTACAATTTATACTTTTAAATTTCGCGTTTGTAAAAAAAGGTGAAGCAAATTTGTGTTGTTTTACATTGACGATGGTAGAGCTGAGTGTCTTAATTATTTTGTCGCAATTTGAATGAACTGACACTGTAATTGAAAAGACGAGTCCTGGAACCCTGTATTATTACTTTTTCCTTTTTTTTTTTATTATTGACGCACCTTTACATAACGTAATATAACAGTTATATTTTCTCTAGTTTTATTACCAGGAAAAAATATTTAACGACTATTATTAAAATGCGCATGTCTCTTGAAAATACTTGAACGGCTTACCATAATCCAAACAACTCATGCATACTAATCGAGTTTGTACTACGCTAGCCGGGTAAGCACCACGATCGCCGTGAAGCAACTCACTTAAAACAAATTTTGTTTCGGTAACAGGGCTATGAAAGATCAGAGACATTTCTATATACATATATACTTATATATACTATATACATAGTAAATGACCGACGAACAAACGGTCTACTTTACAGTAAGTAGTCAAGGCGACCTATAGTCATTTGAAACATGGAAGCTATCACCAACCCGTTGTAAGTCAAGAAAGAAGCGGGGGACCTGCATATTATTGAGTTTCCAGCACCGTAACCAAAGTACGTTAAAACATTTCACGGTCAGTTCTAGAAGCGATTCTAGCCAGCGAGGCGGGTGAAAATAGAGATTAAACTGTATAGTGCAACCGCCGGCTTAACCAGCCAACATGGAGGCTTGATTGTATTAGCCTTATAGCCATCCACTGACACGACTCCAGTTAACCATGGACGAATAATAAATCTTAACAAACGCGGCCTCTTTAACGTTACGACTTCACGCCCTAGATAATTGAAATAAGCTAGACGCCGCCGTGGACATAATAATTAAATAGTTTTTATTGTTAAAATGTAACCCAGTTACGATGAAAAACACTGATCCCGCCGCGCGCTCGGATGATATTGGGTTACATATGTTACGAGATGTTAGATCAGATCTGAGGCGTCTCGTTAATGATACCGAGAAGTATGGTAGGCGTGAAGTGGGTTAGACGACTTGGGCGTATCTCGTGTAACGGTCGTCGGCCCCCCGTTCTGTCGGGACGTCGGCTTAGGCCCACACGCGACCCATTTTGTTATACCACAGTCTTATGGGGGCTGCAATTTGTGTATTACATGGACGGCAATAGTGCATAGCACTAACCGTACCTGGAGTCATTTGAGTTGGAGTGCCTTGGCGTAAACCGCATTGTGAAACTACTGTCGTTTGACACTTATTCAAATTCCACCGTGCACTTAAGTCAGTGGTCGTAAAAACGATGAATAATCGATGGGTGTGCTTTTGACTTTGATCTTATATTATTATGGCATAAATAGAGTTTACAAGCTGGTGTTTAAAAGTCTTAATACTAATAGATAGTGTAAAATAAATGATATGTAAATAAATTATTGTTGCAAATTTTTACAGTTCGTAATTTTTTCACAAGATAAAAATACCTAAAATTAATCGTTTAATGCTCGAAACATTAAAGTCAAAAGCTGTTGACTTGAAGAGTATTATTAATGAGCGCGACTTTACTAGGTCAACTGGCGCTGCTGGCTGTACATTTTTCTCATCGTGCAAGTTTAAATTAGGCCTTGCAAACTGAAACTGTATCTAGACAGTTTTATTAGCACGCCAAGTGTGGATTGGTCATTTATAGTTTTCTTGTTACTATGTAAAGCAATTAAATACTGGTGCGTTCAGTTATTTAAATTATTAATTGAAACAAATGTAGGAATAAGTGTCGATCACGATTAAGATAGTAGTTTTTAATATTATTTATTCTAGTTTTTGGTATTTATGATAAAATAATAATTACAACTCGATATACATGGATGTATGGATCGAAAGGTATGTAAAGTCTGCCAACCTGCATTTGGCCAGTGTGGCATTATATCACCTTAACCCATTTCTATGTAAGAGAACACCCGAGCCTAGTATTGGGACAGTATGGGTTGCAATTATGATGAATTTCTGTAACCGGAGAAAAATATTAAGAAAGCTTATCTCGAATCTAATCGGTTTGGTAATCTTGAAATTTTATTTTGTATTCACAAAACTTATTGATGTTATTCACTTTTATTTATTTATTATGTCTGTATAAAGATTGAAGAAGGTATTCAATGAAGAAGGTAATCAACGAACTTTATAGAATGTGTAAACCACATTCATATATTTTTATTTGCATTAATAATTTCATTCGAGCTTATACCGCGCAAAGAAAAAATATTTCTTTGAACGCTCCTAACGAAGCAGAGTCAGCGACATGATTATTGACAAATGTGTGTGTTTTGAGAGCGCACATGACTATCTTTGGTTTTGATTTTGAAATTACGAAATGTAATAAAAAATATAAATGAAATAATAACATTCGGCCGTAAACTCTTGTCTGCTGTAGAGTTATTCTCTATCTCACAATGCTTTAAACGCTGACCCGGCAACGAATAATAGTTTAAAGAAAGAAAGAAAGAAAACAATATTTATTAATGCGGCGTTCAGCACAACATAGCGTAAAAAAGGATAAAT
>DWPT01004307.1:0-13377 GCA_018251895.1 Agathymus mariae mariae
GTAGGAGCTGGTTTAATGATAATAGATTATATTAAAAAAATGAAATTAATGAAAATGATTTTAACATTAAGTTCAGAGTTAAAAGTAAGTAAATTAAAAAAATATACTATATTGTAAAAGTTAAGATTAAAATATGAAGGTAACAATAAGTTATTAAAAAATAAAGTTAAAATATAATTATTATATTAAAAAAAGCTTACCAAAATATAAAATAGAATTCCCGGCTCCATGGCGCGGGTGCCTGTCTGGCCCCACTACCCACTTCAAGGTTCAGCCTCCAATGTTATGGCAACACTATGTCCATACGCAGAGCCGATTAAGCTCCGTTCGTGTTAAAATTCGCTAACATGTCCCGCTCACCAGCGGCCGGCTTTTAAAACTAAAATGTGCAAACTCGAAGATGCGCTCTTATATTACTTCTTAGCTTACCGCAACGGTTTGGATAGCTTTTCACATGTGTGCGTTTTTCGGCGACCAAGCCTCCTGTTATATGTATGCATCGTAGATGTGATAACGACGTGTTGTACATATATTTGACTGTGTGTTTCAAATATTTTTATATACTTTTATAATCATTTTTACCTAGTGGTTGTGTAAATCACATGTTTTAATCATTTGCATCACATTTTGAAGATCTTTGGACATTTCCTTAGTGATAGCCACTAATGAATCTCAATAAAATAAATGTTGAATTATTTTAATTTTCAGTTAAATCAATATAAGTGTATTAAGGATAAATTTATTAATGATTTTGTAATATTGTAAGTGGATTTTTGAAAATAAAGTTGATTCTTCAGGTCAGTCAAAAACTTTCACAGATGGCGAGTTTCCAAACATATGACTAGAATTTTAATTTTCCGCAAACAAAATGTTTACATTTTCAATTTGAATGACCTGGTTTTAAACCTGCTTAGAATTTTGAGAACCAGTTTTGAAGTAGTTTAATATAACGATTTTTCAAATGTTTAACTTTATCATGTCTTAAAATATGTTATGAATTTGTCTGGAACTTGAAGCTTGCTTAACGACTTGCGAATGAACGACGAAATTGCTTAACGACGTCCATAAACATACAATGGATAAAATCGGCGGATAATTATATTTTTGATTTTTTAAGATAAAATAAACGGAATAGGATAAAAAAATAAATAAAATAGTAAATGTTTTTGATTGTGCGTTTTAACCAGTGATTGTGTATGTACAGTAGGCTCAAGTGAGAGGAATACCCTGGTCACACAGTTAAAAGGAACAGCAAACGGTTTGTGTTTTTGTTATTTTTCATGTGGGTTTAATAATATGTCTGTGAGGATAAATAAACCTCAAGTTATGCAGTGACCATAATTTGGGTCCCCAATTCTGTATCTTTTCTCTGATACCTGTTTAATGTCGAACATATGTGTATATATAGGACTTAACCAAAGGGCGCAATTGAATCCAAAGTTTAATTGAATAACCTATTGAACTCAATGTACTGAATTTGATCCACATACTTATCGTTTCCCTGCGTCGCTTCAAAGTTCCACGCAATTTATTTATATATATGTATATAAATCGAAAATGTGAACATTTTGTTTGCGGAAAATTAAAATATATTAATTATAACTGATCGCATTCTCTACATGAACGATATATGAAAAAACTTACTATTAGGGGCCCTTACTAACGCAATAGAAAACAAAACAATAGTTGTTAGAATTTTTGTCTGTTTGTCTGTGCGTTTTTTCGTAGTAATCTCAGAAACGGCTCATCCGTCTTCGTTACGGTTTTCACTAATGTATTGAAATAACAATCACTGAATATTTAAAGTTCATTTCATTTCAATCCGTCCATAACTGAAAAAGTTACGAATTAATATATGTATTTCTAAATCACAGAACGGGAAAAATCCAGAAAAATTTAGATGCTATTTTAAGCGTGTTTGCCAGTATTGTATGTAAGTATTTGTTGTTGGCCCTATCGCGAATTTAAATATCATTGACATATACTGCTCATAATATATTTTTGAAGGCTTAAGATCTACATGGAGAGGTTTGGTTCTTTACAGATGATCCTTATTAATCACCTTGTCCCTTGCCTAATAGAAAGTATAAGAGGGTTTATTGCACAAGTAATTATGAGTTTAATGTAAAGTGAGTGACAATGAGCGGGTCCAAAAAAACAAAACAAAAAACATGATAGGAATATTTTCTACTATATGCAGAAATTTAAAAAATTTCATATATTTACCTGCAATTTTTTTCCTAAAGGCAAACCAATAGAGATTGCAACTTCAAGCACATTGGGCCCAGAACAAGGCGATGTACAAAAAACAATCAATTAGAATTTTATTATATGTATAGATTAGAGCATTTCATAGTATTTAAATTGATTGCTGTCTGATATGAAATACGTTTGACTGTATACGATATGTGCGAATCTGGGTTTATATAGTTTTCCCTAACCATTAAAGTTTCTCTTTATTTATGCACTTACAATGCGCTTTTTATATTTAATCAAATCGTATTTATTTGAATCTATACAACATTATACTAGTATAGTGAACTTTCTAATCTCTAATAACCCAATTGTGTCAATTGTATGCGATCGACAGAATTAAGTAACATTGAATGAAAAATAGAGGAAAATTTTGTAAACATTTCTGTTGTTCGTACGTCGCGTTGATCTTAGCTGCTGTTATTAGATCACAGCCGCTAAGCCGAAGGTCTTTTCAATTTTCACGGAGACTTGAGTTCAAATCCTGCACACGCTTCTAAGTTTTCAAAATTATGTGCATATTACAAATGAATATTCACTTGATTCGGTGAAGGAAAACAACGTGAGGAAACCGGAATACCTGAGAGTTCTCCATTATGTTCTCAAAGGTATGTGAACTCTACTAATCTGCACTTAGCGTGGTGGACTGTGGCCTTGACCCTTATCATTGTGATGCCCGAGCCGAGTTGTAATGCCGATGAACTTTTACAATTTGCCTTAAAACCACATAGTGACGTACGATCCCATTCGCTTAAAATAAAAAGGGACCTGGGTTATCGAATACCTACAAGTACATTGACTATCGTACATAGATATTTATAATGTACATACAAATGCGTTGCTGTGGGATGCTAATAGATTCAGTATTCAGTATAATAAATTGTTTGTTTCCGGATGTAAAAATATTTTATATTGTTTATTAACGACTCCTTTGCCGGGTTGGTAATGAACTTGTCTACCAAGGGATCTCAGATTCGATCCGACTGGTGCAGATATTCATGACATAAATTTTTGCTCTCAAATATTATTGTAATTTACTTAATTATCGTTTATGATGTCATATTTTTATACGTCCATGCCACTCGCAATACAAGGAATGGGTGTTTGTGTGTGTGAATATTTATTTTTTATTTACTAGTTTATTTATCTTCCTCCTTAGCGTTAAACCTACTATTACCTTAAAAATATGTCTAAAATGACATGTAAGCCCTAGAAATCGTGGTACTCAGAAGTACGATACTTTGCATAATCAAGTATAAAGGTACAAGGCTAGGTCAGTTGAGTTTTGACATTTTTATCGGTGATTCAACATAAACGTACTTCGGTAACGCATGTTAAACGCAAACCGGTCAGTAGTGCATTTTTTGTGTAATCAAGCTTTATATGTTATAACAAGGCAGACAGTACTTATAAGACTATTATAACCGGGAAATACTATTACTATGATTGGTTCATCATTGTAACCTGTAATGAACGTTCTTGATCTTTATGCCTGTACCGGCTAATGTATTAGGAGCTTTAAAGATATTTAGAAGTTGTTAGCAATTCTGTGTCAGTCGAATTTGTTCAACAAATATTATATAGCTTATATCCATTCGGAATAGTGTACCTTTGAGACAATAAAATATTTTTTTAGATTGATGCCGTGGTTTTGAAGATTAATTATCGTATATACACAAAGTCGCAAATATTGCTTTATTAATCTTAGTGATGTCAGGCAATGAAACCCACACCCCAAGGTAGCATATCTTTGGCGTATCAATAAGTGCGAATTATTTTTTTATGTTATACCCCAATTAGTCATTTTTGAAGTAGTTTTATTTAGCACACATGCGTAAATATAGACGCGAAGACGATATTTGTTCACGGTATATAAAAAAATAATAATTGACATCACGGTATTTTATGAAATATTTGCTGTTATATAACTCCTAAGTATAAGAAGGTAAGCTAGTTATTGAATGACAACCATTTTCTCAGGAGACCTCGTACAATCCCCTATAGATATTATTGGATCAATATTCTAGACCTTGGATAATTACGACAATGATTGTGAATATTAAGTTCACCTTATTACTGTGACACTAAGCTTCTAAGATAAAATGTGGAATTATAATATTTCATGTATTTTTCTTAAATTATGAACACATATGACTCAATATAGTCGTGCTCGGTGTAACAGGATACTTGGGAGGATTTTTAAACACAGGAAGTTATAATATTTTAACAATATCAAAATTAGTATCGAAAAACAATATCAGTGCAGCGTCAGAATTGTGAAGTTAGAAGGCGTAGTACAGTGAAAAAAGGATTCTACTTGCTATTCACAAGACTAAAAGAAAATTTAATCGAATATAGGCCCCATTTTGCTGTATGCATCATTCGTATTATGGAGTTGGAATCCAGACTTAGTTGATTGATTCAAAATCTGCGTAGCCCCAAATATCACGGTTGAAATGCAACACTTACCTGTAATAAACCAAAAAGAAACCTAAATATCATGTCACTAGGGTATATACTTGTAATTACATATATTTATCGTATTATATCGACGACCCTGGCAGCCCAGGTAATGACCCTGTCCATTGAGAGATATCCCGGATTAGATAGCTGAGGTAGACGTATATAAATCTTTGTTCTCAGCCCGTGGGTTTTTTGTAAAATCTCATTTGTTTCTGTGTATATCATTTCAAAACGGGAAATCCCAGTGCAAGATTGTAAGTGTGTAGAAATTTTATTTTATTTTATGTAATGGTGTATACTTCCCTGTTTTCCCCTAATCCAAATTGGTGGATCGGGTTTAATAGTCAAGCTGCGTTTTCTAATTTTCTGTACCAACCTAATGGTTTATATATTCCAATATAACTTAACAGTTGCGTACTAGTGACAACAACGACACCGACGGCTTATGTGCCCTCTAAGCCACGGAAGTGATTTTGAAATTTAACTCTGTCGATCACATGCAGTTGACAAAAACAGGCCTTACGGCTATGAGTGCTAGATAGAGATCGGTCTGTTATTATACATAATTGATTTATTATGCTAGTTATTAAAAATAAAGATCAGACTTTTTACGATCAATGATCCCATTAAGGCTTCCTGACAGTAATCCTGTTTATATAGGAATGTAATCATACACTTATAATTAATTAAAAAAAAAAAGCAAATTAATTATTTCCTTTCCTAACATCGTGTGAGTTTTAAATGAGTATATTAACCTCTTCTGAGTAAGGTTTGATGGTAACGTTATATAGCGATGTCAGGATTGTAATAAATAGTTCTATTGAACTTATTGGAATTGGAAAAGTGATGGTAGGCCAGTGGCGCGGAGACTCGAATAAATTATGATGATGTATGTGGTATAATTCGTCTATACTAAATTAATTTATAGATATATTTTTGCATCTTGCAAAGTTACTATTATTATTATTTGTTACTTATTAATGCATAATTAACTATAAACATAATTGTCATAAATATTATATTGAATAATATAAGATTGTCCTTAAATATAAAATTCCACGTTTTAAATTATATATCCTATGCAATTATTGCATTTATGTACTATGATTTGTTGTGGGTGTAGAATTAGCTGGACATAAAAATATAAACAACTACTGAATTTGTAGTTTCATTCAATCTTAGTGTGTGTAGGAAAAAAATCTTATATTCCTAGAATGGTGATTTTCCTTACAGATTGTCCATAACCATTTGTGGATATGAGTCAGAAAAAAAATTGTTTATGGTACATAGAATACTTTTTGAATGAATGTATAATCACCTTACTTAACTGAAAATGTGAATGTTTTTTAAGTATTCTTTATATATATGAAATCACAATAGATACAGGTTTAAAATTGTTATTACATTATATTTTTTTTGATAATAATCATAAAATAAGTTTAAAAGTCTTTAAGGCAATATATTTCAACGTAGAAATATATGAATAATATGTTTTTATTGCCATGTCACTGGGTGATTTTGTAATGTTATGCGACATTAATTTATGTACATATTTTTTTTTCATGGTAAATTTATTTGGACTTGTGGTTAATGTGGTTGTAAATAAATATTCAATTGAATTAAAAAAAAAAACTGTTAGTTCTAAAACCAAAATTCAAGTATTTGTGCGAGCGACTTCTAAGGTTTTTGATATTTTATATTTTCCAAGCAAACTCCGAAATCGGGATGTCATAATTAATTATTAACTCAAAGAACTAGATTAGCTCTAATACATGTTTTGTGTAAGAATAAAATAATTTTAAATTTTAGTCTATGGCTACTAATGATAGTATTGTTGTATATCTTATGTGATGCTAAAGAAAGATAAAATATATTATTTTAGAACTTGTTACTTGATTAAAAGAAGTTCATTTATCTACGTTTCTTTTTTCTTGTGTCCACTTTCAGGGGAAATTTATTAATTGTTACAAGCTGTTAGTTGTTTCTAGTTAGAACTGATTCATGGTTAGTGCTGGCTTTGTTTTAGAGATTTTGTTTGTACTGTTTGATGACGGGAACAAGATCAGCATCACTTTCGTAAAGAGTCATGTTATGAGTCTTCATAATACTGACAATGTACTTAATACTTGATTTTGCGATACATTTGTGAGTAGTGACGAACTTTGACATAAACAAATTTTATATATTATTATTACGTAAATGTAATGTAATAATTAACTTTGCAATTATGTACTAAGAATAAGTAAAAGTTTGTTAGAATTATTTATCTTCAATTAGGAACTATTCCATGCTGCGTGTAATTATTTATATTTTTTTCTTATCAAACCTTTCCTTTTTAGTTTCTTTTAATAATATATTTTTTTTTAATATTTAAATAATGTTTATATTTTATGTGTATATTTTTTAAGGCTAACATTTCATAACGACTGGAGTGACTTCGATATGGGTTAATATTTGTTACTTTTATTGCAAACAAAACCCATTAAAACATTTTCCATGTATTTTTTATTACACTTATCAATAAGTAATGAAGTGAAGGCTATGTATCCTTCACGACATAAAATTATCGGCAGAAATCATTTTGCGTCATTCGCGCCTCGTTTAACATATCGAACTCAAACAGATTCAATTTTGTAATCTTATGAACTTCTCCAAAATTAATATTGGACGCAATTAATGAATAATTTTAAAATTGAAACAATATTCACAGAGAGCGAGGGGTCCCGGGTTCTATTCCCGTTTGGCGTCGGCGCAGACATTTATATGACAAATAAATGTATGTTCTCTGGTCATGGGTGTTCGTGATGTCATATTTGTGTATGTCCATACCACCCGTAACACAGAGTATCCTACAGCTGGGGCGTCAATGTGTAAACGTTTATGTTTATGGTATATAAAGTCGCGATATCCAACCTTCTTTTTCATACTATTTATAATAGTAATAATGCGTGATTATAAACAATTCAGGATCTCAGTGTTTAAATTATGCTATTAATACTCAACTAAAATCGGTTATCTTCCTTTTATTGGTATAAATATTATAATAAAATATGGTCCAAAGTTTACTAAAATCAGATTTACGGAATATCAAGATGGATAGCTGATATTTATAAATTGTTATTTATGTTACTACTGTATTTTAAAGTATAATACCAGCAGTAAGCAATAGTAATTATAATTAACACAGGGCAAATTTAATCTAACAGTTTGTTACATTCTTAATTCACGTAACACGCAGGTAGTTTTAAGTAAGACCGTTAGTATATTTAAAACCTTTTTACTTATTTCAATACCACAACAGACAGGCCACCTGCTGGAGAGCGGTCACTGTACCCCGCGTACATCGGAGACGCTAAAGGTATCGTTGATGTTGGGATTGATAGTGATCGGACAGTTTCAGAACAATTACAACAATACAGTATTTACCTAGTTATCAATAAATTGCATCCAATTCAAAACTACTAGCGATTTTCTTTATTTTACTACAATAAATAGTCAATGTTTACCTAATATTTTTAACAATTTAAGTTAAACAAGAATATTTATTAACTTGAGTAAGTATAAAGACGATGATATTTTGTCCTAATCAAATTAACATAAAATTGCTGATCAGTTAATTTTTATATCCGGAAAGAAAATAACTGTCAGAACAGCATGCATTAGTCCTATTTTGATTCTAAGTTACTTTTTAAATAGTATATGTTTTTATTTACCTATACGATGCAAAAAACCTTTCCCTTTAAGGAAAATTCCCTCTCGACCTACTTTTTATATGTTGGTTAATGTTAAATGTTATAAAATTTTGGAGAACATTTACCGTTTCAAAAGTATTTAGGTAGATACTGTATTATTACTGTAAACTTAATAACAGTACTTAATAAGTAACAGTACGTAATAACCTAATAACTACATTTTTGGTCTTTATATATATTTCCAGACGTATCTCAGCAACACCCCACTCATTATTGTTTAACTTAGGCACGTTAAGATATAAAACAGTCATAATTGTACATACCGACAAAAGTTACTCAACATTAGGTGCTACCTTTAATTGGGCATTTGTCATTTATGGGCTCAATGATCCGATGCGAACCTTTATTCAGCAAACGTAACGTTTGCTCGAAAAAGCCATGTAAATGTGTTACAAAAGTATCTTTTGCGTGGATTTAATTACTTAAGCACACGGTATGTGAAAAAGATACACACAATAACATTGTCATTTAGGTAAGTAACCCAGCGTATGTTTATTTTGGATCCACGATAAAGATAGCGGTACCTAAAAGCTGCGGCGATTATGTTGCTGTCCATTCTTCGAAGGCAACGGGAGGGACAGGAATTGCAAGATTCGATTTAAATTGGAAACTTTTTTCTTATTCACGTATACTGCTGGTTCATTGACCTTGCAACCGTTCACAATCCGAACACCCATGCACTTACATATTGCTCGATGCAAATATTTTCCTAATACATCCACTTGTGATATCAGTAATTCACTTTTTAACTATTTATCTTCATCATAATGCCATTCTCACTCACCTAGTCAAGCATCGGTTTCCTCCCACATTTAATTCATTACGATAGACAAGTGCGGTTTGACAGATTACACATTTGTTTGAGAACATAATAGAAGTATGTTATATAAAAATATGGATAATCAATATATATTGACATCTACAAGTATGTTTTATAAAAAAGAACCAATTCTAATGCAATTGTTTACATTGCCTTTGCTCAAATATCTAGATATATATGACATATATATCTATGTATACCTATAGCATCGTCGTCTATTAACCAATTAAAATTGATATGCAACATCACCCTTTAGTGGCTCTGCACTCTGTCTTTCATGGTAATCAGTCAAGCGGCGTGGAAACTTATTTAACTCTCTTTCCCTTTTTTAAACTATACAGATTAATTGGTATAATATGGCTTTGAACATCAATCTTACACAGACCCATTGTTTTGTAAAGCCTTCACAAAAATATGAATATTCCCTATTTTATGGATGCTATTGTATTTTAATGCATAAAAATATACTATATACATGTTAGCTTTTGATGTGTTAACTTCCATCTATACTCACAATAAAATCCTAACTGATCGCTTTCTAGGGGTCTTTATTAACGCAATAGAACACAGAACAATAGTTGTTGGACTTTTTGTGTTTGTCAGTGCGTTTGTTCGCATTAACAAAGCGAGGAGCTTTGCTACGGGAAAACTACGCCTTACGCTAAGAAATAGTACCCGCATTATTTTAAATGATTTTTATATATTTTTTTTATTTAGAGACAGATTGCAATAAAACAAACTTTATGTATTGAGTGATGTTTACTGCAGTATACTAGTAAAAACTAGAATTAAATCAATAGGGCCGTTTCTGAAAATAAATTTCTAATTTTATATTAAGATGCCTTGTCGCTTTGAAAAATAAAACAAACAATTACATTCAAGACATTGTTTCCGCTTCCATTTACAATTCAAACAAATTACTTAACATAGTATTGTTACTAGTAATGCCAGTGGAATCCAGTGTTTGACTGTGGGAAATACCGTTTGTACTTTGTAGAGTTTATACGCTAATGTCCTACGTAGGTCATTATTAACTGTAGCTTGAGCCACTTTCAAGAACATCTGGTTTGATATACCAATAAGACTCAACAATAAAAACATTGAGACAACTCTTTTAATTGCGAAACCAATTTGCGGAATTATTAAAAACTTTGGGTCGTTGCTGTGCAGTAGTGCATTCAGGTATAAAGGTATCAAGTCACAGTCCCTTTGATAATCTTAATGAATAAGATAACTGTAGCTTCTACTTTTGTTTATTATAATTGTTGAGACTGCATTTAAAGTTATTTTTAAAATGTATAAAGTGTGAAACCATCCTTATGATATAGCATGGAGTTGGCACTTCCACGACAATATTATTACTATAAGATTCTATTAGTTGTATTATCCTTGAATATGTAATGTATGAATATTGCTATTTATATCTCATTGTCATCGGCTTGTGAACGGAAAAAATGTAAGAGGAAAGTATAATAGTAATATACAATGATTCGTAAAATAAAATTCTACTCAGAGGCATAATCTCTTTGGAGAATAATTTAATGCGAAGACGTTATTTGACTTAAAAGCCTAATCTAAAGGTTGTTCATTGCCCAGTTGATATGACGGACGCGTCTAATCTCGTCTATATGAAGAAAGTTTAATTGTAATTGAATATGTAATCAGTAATGCATTCATTGTCATTACTTTTGACAGACTTTTTTACAAATTAGGATATTAAATTATGTGAAAATTGTTAACATTTTACCACATTTAAATTACCCTCATATTTTATAGCTCGATCTACAAACTACCAATATACACTGTCTGGCAAAATGGCCATGTACAGGTTAGCCAGGAGGCGTGGAAATAACAATATGATGTCATAGTTATAATCACATCACAACTCAAGATTATCACAAGTGAGAGCACTTTGCGAGGAATGAATGCCCGTTATTCAGCAGATTGGCTAGTTTCACAGACATTTTTGAACATTATGGAGATCTGTCAGGTGAGCAGGTTTACTAATGATGTCTCTTTAAATTTGATTCATATTTTGGTATATAAAAGGCACTTGCAAGACTAAAACATGGGTTCCTTGAAGAAGACCGGCGCCTATATTACTTAAACTAAAAATTTATGTCATATGATAATTTAACAATAATTCGTAATAAGTAAAACACGTATATACGTACTATTCATAGGAGAATTTCCTATCATTATAATATTCCAAGAATAAACTGTTAACATTTTGTGTAGTTTTACATAACCAGATATGCAGTAACGAAAAATTCTACATATCTTTTGTGTCTTAAATAATATTTCGTGGCTAACACATGAATGTAAACAGACATGACATAATTATGACATTACATGATACTACTAGTGTACCTACATTATAATTTGCTATACATTAGCCAGTCACCAACAAATTACCAACACGTAAATATCTTTAAACAGATACACTCGTACGTACTTGAGTTATATAAAAAAAACAATTGAGAGTATTAGTCACATTGGTAGTATAGAAAGAAAGATTTAAATATTTTTATCATTTTGTATATCATAATAAATACGCACTTTAGTCGCAGAACTAACTTCTTTTATCTCAGCCGAAGGTGTTAAACATACGTGTTAGATAAAGACACTTTAGCTACGGCCAAATTTATCGGATGCAAAAACGTAATCTCTATGAAATTCCGTATGTTGTATTCTATTTTATTAAATTACGTTATACATGTTGATATTTTTTTGCGAAATAAGTCTAACGTAATTCTTTGTGCAAATGCTATTTGCCACGAGCCTGTATATATTTAGTATTATAGTAAAACATTTTAGATCAATTGATATAATAAAACTGCATCTATCATATTATAACTAACCATATAAGTATAGGATAGTATATAGTATAGCATAGTATAGGATATAGTATAGGATTATTTTTGAATTAACGTCATTCTCCTATTTAAACCATTTAAAATTAATAAATCGAAATTTCAATTAATCGATGGGAGATGCCATCAGTAAAAAGATACATCTACTAGGTATCGTGCTGGTAAACGATGAAATGAAAGGGTAGCGAAACTTCCCTTAGAGTTTACTAGAATGTTAAAAATCTCAACCCTTAAACTGTACCTAATTAAAAACTATAAATTGGAGTAAGTTGCAAGTTTAGATAGTCCATGACAAAAGGAACTGAGAGAGAGCTTCTCTTTACTTCTGTTTAAGTTGCCAAGACGTCAATGACGCCCATTGTATGCTACACAATATACAATCACTTATTTTCGGTAATAAATTTATAAAAATCAATTCAACCGTTCTGAGTTACTATCTGTAACAGACAGAGAGACACAAAAGAAAATAGTTGTATATTGTCAACACGAATTGAATTTATGTTTAAATCTAATAGTTCATCATGACTTACAGTTCCTCAGGCAATGTTTCTGGTCCACAGCTCCTATTGTGTATTATATTAATGTTTGTATCTATAAATATATCAAGTCCCTCTCCAGTTATTCAAGCGTTACATGAAATTACTTTGAGCCACATTCTGAGGTACTGAGTTTAAATAAATTTCGGAAACATACGACCACAACTAACGAAATCGTTTGTTTATAGTATGATGATTGTATCAAGTGAAAATTTATAGTGTTTTGTACTACTGAGTCGTCTTAAGACTTTGGCCCTGGTTGTTAGTCCGAGGACTTCAGGTGGCATATAAAGTTTGGACACTAAGGTCAGCTACTAATCCTGTCGATTTGAACTTAAAGGCTGTAGTGAACTCCAGGCCTCAACAATCACGAGAGAATTACTCACCTTGAAGTATCTAAGTAGGTGGAATTCTCATTAACACGCTTTTATTAGCTTGGATTTTATTACATACAGGGAATCTTTGAGCATAATTTTCACCAATTTCCAGAAGTCTGATTAATTTGAAACTTTGTATACGTATACGTATCAAGGACCGATGACAATGCAATAATTTCATAACAGTTTCCCATTATCCTTATTAGGACCGCCAGGATTAATAAATTCTTTCATAGATCCTCTGTAAGGGAGTAAGAGAGACAGAGCTAGCGCGCGATCTGCGCATGCCTGCAGTTTCGGACT
>DWPT01004308.1:0-13376 GCA_018251895.1 Agathymus mariae mariae
TATTTTTTTTTCAGAATAAAGAGATAAATTTTTATGAAATTATAGTTTCTTTTAGCTGTACTAACACGATAAAGCGTGAATAGTGCAAAAAAAGTTTAAATAAAATGATTTTTTTTTTCATTCAAA
This sequence comes from Agathymus mariae mariae, assembly GCA_018251895.1. Lineage (NCBI taxonomy): Eukaryota > Metazoa > Arthropoda > Insecta > Lepidoptera > Hesperiidae > Agathymus > Agathymus mariae. The sequence continues at coordinate 127 of DWPT01004308.1, forward strand.
TCGATTTTTTTTCGCACTCATCATCAAAGGTATCATCAGTGCTATCACCTGTCTTCGTTTTCGGGAGCGTTTGCCTAACACCCTGTATATATATGTATAAAATCTTTGAGTATATAGAAAATGACTTGGTGAAAGTCATCTTAAGAGTCGGTCAAAAATTGACATTTGACAGCGGGTATCAAAATAAGTAAATATCAAATGAGTTTCAAGAAAAGTTTACGATTTTACACACAGTCAAACACGTATATTATGTTTTAATAATTTAAAACTATTATATACGCGGTCAGTGTTTACAGTTGGTAAAGTACGATTTAAAAAAATAGGAAATGGATAAGGTACAATCAATATGGAATTTGACGTTTTAGAAACAAAACAACAATTAAGACTAACAAACTTCAAGAGTTTTAAAAATAATTAACATAGTAGTGCGTGAGTCAGATTCGGAGTCGGGTTGGAATATAAATATTGAAAACACCTGTAATTTTTCACACATCACTTGTTTTAGCAAAAGAAAAACTGCGAGGTGTACTAGTACACCTCATAAATATTAATTTTACTAAAGTAAGTGTGCGTTATACCTTATTGAACATATTTCCCTACCCTCTATAAAAGATTTGTTTGAATTTTCATCGTTTTCTACGTATAAAGATTTATAAAATGTTTGACATACTCAATTTTGTTACTTAGAAGTATAGACTACAATGCAGTTTAACGGTAGTGAAGTACAAATTGTGGTACATACCAAAAAGTGGTAGAATAAGCGTACACAATTTTGAAACTAGCAACTCACGTTCATTACTCATACAAATAAATTATTTTATTCGCTGTGATTTATTTCGACGTTAATCAAGCTGCACTAACACAGTTTAGGAGCAGCACTTCTATTCAGAACCCAACCTCAGGATGAGAACAATTATGAATTATAACATGATGATGACAAAAAAGGTTTAGAGACGTATTGTCAATTAGTTCGAAACATGCAGTGTATTTCTAAAGCAACTATAGAAACCGTTGTAGTTTTCAAAAGTATTTTATGACCAACATTATCACCATATTCGTATATCTATTCCGAATGATGTTCTCACCAGTTGTTTTAGACTCTCCAACGAGTGCACAAACGTACGATGAATCAATTGCATCCGGCGATTTGCGAATTGACGTGGTGCGATGTCCGGAAGGTAAACACGTGAGCTTATACAAAGGCATTAACAGCATATTATAGCAAATAATATAGCCTTTAACTATGAATAGTATTGTGATCGAAATAATTAATAACAGTAGTAATTATCAAGAGAGTTAGTAAGCAGAATAAACAATATATAAGCTTTCATTGTATTTTAGCAAATATTTTTTCCAAATATAATTAGGCTGAAACTGATAATGCAAACATAGCATCGAGTATCTCAAACACTTTGTTAAAAATAAAATCTACCATATATTAAGTTTTAAGCGGAACAAAGTATAAACAAAGAGAAAATTGAAAACTACCCCTGATATCGTTGTACTGAATTGAAATGCAATGGAACTGAAAGAGAATTTAAAAGCAGTTATAAAATAACTGCACTTTTCACGTCAAGTGCTTTCATTTTTAACCATTAATCTGAGTGAAAGGTTTCATAAAGAACCAAGATAATTTATTATATACAATCGTGGCCGTGAAAAGGTAAATATTTAGAAAATAATTAATATTTTTAACACGTAAAAGTAAAACTTACTCAAACAAACTTTTTAATACACAAAAGATCACAAATTCACTTACCATCAGATGGGAATTAAATTACGTGCTAATATATATAAAAAGTCCTCTGTTTAGTGAGACGTAAAAATCTAATAGTAATTTGTTAATTTAGTTTTAAATTTCAGTACATTTTAAATTTCGTGTATTTTACTGAAGTCAATAAATAGTACTACAGCTTCCAGTTAATTAAAAATTATTTCAAATTGCACCATAAGATGTCAAATCTCAGAGGCTAATTAAAAAAACAAATTGTCAAGTCTCAAAGAGCCAGTGAGTTCATTTATTGTAGTTATTTTTTATATATTTTTTACCATCCTACACTTGTATAAATTTAATTTAATATGATGACTAAGTTTGTCTTAGATTCCTAATATTTATTTCCAGAAAAACTATTTCGTTCGCGGCGATCGATCGCTTCTACTCTAGGCTCTAGGTCTTATACACACACAAAGGAACTAAATCTTTGTTACCGTGTGTAAGTACAGCGCCGCATCTTTGAATTTGGTTACAACTATTGCGCAGTCGGTTATCTATAATGACCACCACTAAATAACAACCAGGGCATTACAAAAGATCTTGATGACCAAAGAAGCCGACACTAATTGTAATCTAATGACCTCGGACGTTCTGAAATTAAAAAAAGAGGTCAATTAAGCTTTGGATTTAGAAATTATACAAATTAGAATCAATCAGCACTTTATCGATCATGCCTACGTAGATCATAAGAGGTTGCAACACTGTTCCTTTAATTGCTCAAACTATCGTATCTTCCGTTTAAGGCCACATCCCTAATATTTCGACATAAATATTATAATTATAATCGATGGAAACAATGCTATCGAATCGACTCCCAGTAGAAATTTTGATACGAATACAGTTTCGACCAGCAGGAATATCCTGTGCGGCTTATGAGAATAGAAGATGTAGGCATAGTTTGACTTTCGAAGACTTTCAAAAGCCTCATAATAAAAAACAATTAATTAAATTCATCTGTAGAATGTATTATAAGTCTCAGGATTTCAGATATCCGTATGTATGCATATAATAAAATTCTAACCGATCGCTTTCTGAACATGAACGATATATGAGAAAAAATATTATTAGGGGCCTTTATTGGGTCAATTTTTGTCTGCTTGTCTGTGCGTTTGTTCGCGCTAATCTCAGAAACGGCTTAATCGATTACGATCTAGTTTCACAAGTTTGTTTCATTGCAATTTGTTTATAAATAAAAAAGTTACACATTAATTTAAATAATATAGGTATTATTTGAAGCACTTCATCATCATCATCATCAGCCTATATCAGTCCACTGCTTGACATAGGCCTCCCCTAATGAGCGCTATTGCGCATTGAAGCACTTACAATTCGGTAATCCGTCTGAGCTTATGGAACCACTAATGGATGGTCAACTATTAATAGTAAACAAATATTATATAAATCAGAGTAGTAATTCCTTAAAACTAACCTTAAACTTTTTATAGTTATTGTGATATCTTTAATATTTTCTTATTTTGATCTTCTCAAGAATCACGTATTCTGTCCTAATGATCTGAATCTGTCATGATGGCATATGAAATTATCATATATTCAAGAAATCAACTTTTAAGAATATCATTACCAAATGATAAACAAATTACACATTCATACAAAATTAGGTAATTATAACAAATACTCATAAAAAAAAAACCAAACCTTATTAACATATCGCGATGTTTTCCATATTATCTCTAGATATTTTATTTGTTTAAACAAAGTAAGTACATTATAAAAGGCTTTTTATCTTACCTCTTTATCTTCTATCAACGTGGCGACGCGGCCAGGCTGTAACAAAGACAAATATTATAATAATTATAACATTTGCTCTTGACCTGTGTGCTATCTATACTAATATTAAAAAGACTGTGTGCCAATTTTGTAAGTTTGTGTATAATAGGCGAAAAATATTTTTCGGAATTAAGCCATAGACTTGAAATTTTTTTTTAGTGTTTGAAAGATGCAATATTCCGGATGGAAAAACGCTATATATTATGTACATGCATATATATCAAAGAAGTCGGGGCAGGCCGATACTATAACACTAAGATATTGAACGTAATTTACCCGCATAACATAAGTACATGGTAACATTAACATTTAGAATATACCTTCTTGATTATGTCAAATGACCCATGTTCTGCACTGGGTTTCCAAAAGCTAATGTACTTTGGGTTCTGTTACGTACATATGCTTTTTAACTAGTATTCACTATTGACATATTTCAGCACACATTGTATCAGTAAACAACCGATCTACCTAGAATCTCCTCTCAAAATGTATTAATTGAGGTTCGTCACGCTGGCCATGTAGATAAGACGGACTCACACGCCTTCGAGAAAATTACGTAGAACTTTTAGAAATACAGGTCATTCTCGATATTTTATTTCGTTGAGCAAGTAATAAACATCAAATACGCAAATCATTAAACGAAATGAAATGCGAAAATATTGTATTTTATCACGGATATCCTGTGCGAGCAATTAACATAAAAAAATGTACATAACCGTAATAGCCAAGTCTACCTGTTATGAAAAAAAAAGAAATACACAGGCTAAGTACGCCTTGATGTTGTTTTTTGAAATTCACCACTGCGTTTTTATTAATTATTAATTTATTCAATAAAAATATCACCCCGATATGTGATTTGGGGTATAACTTTTGAGGTAAAAGTTGTTTAGGACGGAAGTAACGATTCGGAGTCTTGTCTGTTTACGTAGCTCCCCCCATTTGCCAACTGGTGGAAATGTGGAATAATTTTTATCAAAAAAATAACAATTGACCAGTTGTAAAAAAATTGCTAAATTTTGAGTGCATTTTTTATTTACATTATTACTTTTGTAATAATTAAATTATTGATACGTTTTTTTTGTCTGACGTTTACTACTTTCTATAGCATTTCTAACAAGGTTATATTGACATGAGCTGTTTTAACATTTAATTAAATTTTCATTGATAATTATTTTGATACATAAGTGAAAATTCTTTAAAAAGTGAGAGCGCTATAAATTGCTGACTTGTTTTATCTTAATCGCGCATAAAGATTTCACGCACACATTTTATGATAACGACAAAATCAGCGTGAATAATTACTGAAGGCACATATTGTTAATTTTACTGTTATTCAGTATAAATTATTGCTTAGTAAAAATTAGTGATCGTGAACTACATTTAATTACATGCAGAACCAAACTCAAATAGATCTGCGGTCTGAACTGATACAGGAGCAAGGGTTTTAGATGTAAACCATGTCTACGTAATCGGACATATTACAAAAAATATATTTACAAAGTTAGAAAGCGAACGATGCGATAGAAGAAGGCATCCATACCTTTATTTTAAATATATGGGTGCATTTACAGTGGAAAAAATGGGATTTTTAGAAATGCATTATCAAATAATCCGTTTGTAATCTTATCGAGTTACTGCAAGGATTACATTCGGTGGCATATAATACATGTCTTATCGTGTAAATAACGTGTAACTTCGTAAACATAAAGATATTGGTTAAGATTGTTTCAACCCGATGCCATTCTTTAACAACTGTTAGGCATTATGTCTGCCCTTCGTATAAAAAACGCAGGAGATAGAGCTTGGACTGGATGGTCATCTACGCAACGCCTCATTTAACTGCCGTTCCCCATCCTATTCACTCCTAACGTGCTCTTAAAAAACATAACATCCGGAAATATTTCAACTAAAATAGATACGGCTGTGACCGAAATAATGTCGCGTTCGTATTGAGGTGGGATCCTTTACCGGAATGTTTGGCGTCGAAATAATAAATATTTACATACATTGACTGATTCATTAACACCTAGCCAAACCCGTAGAATCTAGAAACTTAAAATTCTGGAACACATTAATATTTGAAAACAAAAAGATTTACTAATGTATTTAGGAAATTCCTCCTCAGTGTGTTTAACCATTCCCCATTTTCAAATTTATTGAATAGCCTTTCAGTTAAACAAAATTATAAGTATACAATAGCAGTTTTTCGAAGAGACCCTTACAATGGGAATCCCTATATCGCGGTTTGCATAGATAAATACAAGATAGAATAATAACCAAGGCCCAAAAATAGTTTTATCTTTTACATGAATGTCATTATAGCCACAACAAATCAGACATCTATCATTGGGCAGATAGAATTGCCATTGTCTTAGTTACAAGGTCTTCAGACAACCTTATAATCATACTGTATCCATACACAAACACAACACATACTTTGATATGCTTGAGGCTGCAATTTTGCCGAGTACACTGCAGCAAGATACTGTAATATCCCATAGAAGAGTCCCTTGAGGGGTATTACATGGGTATGTAAAATAGATTATAACAAGAATTATTCAATATGGGAAAATTTGTTAAAATCATCTGCACGTTTTCAAAATGTTCATAATAGAGTCAAAATAACAAATGCTTAACTCAATGTGTTGGAGTTAGTTAAACCCATTGGCCAACACAGTGACCATAATCTTTTCTTATCTTAAGGGTAGCTCAAAGGTCCACAAAAGTAAAATTATGTGTTGTAACCACAGCCTACCTAAAAGTGGTGTCAACTAAAAAGTAATTGGGCCTAATCTGTTTCATCGTAACAATGTTGTATTGTAACATTTAAAACAATTCAAGTATCAATGTTACTTGAGTAAAATTAAAGCACAGCTTGCTCTTTACTTTACTTATAATGTTCTAAAGAAAGGGACATGTAGTATTTTAAAACATGAAATAGCTTTTGAAGGTGCTAATCTGAAGATACACTTAGAACCACATTTGACTAAGATACAAATCAAATTGCTGTATAAAAATTAAATGAAAAGGTTTATATTATGAATATTATTAGTAGGTCAAAGATGTGTAATATTTAGCAATTCATAAATTTTTCTACTTTAAATTTGAGTGGTAAAATCAATGAGTTATCAAATCAATAGAATACAAAAAATGTTCCACAGAAATCTATTAAGTATTATACACATTATTTACAACAATGATTATCAATATATTTTACCTTGGATTCTGTCCCGCGGTGAGTAGTGTTTCCCTGCCAGAACCTACGCGAGAAACCTTTAACGTAGCCCGTCACAGATTGCTGGTATTGAAATCCAGGGTTCCAACACAAAGATCCATATCCAAAAACCCAAAAAGGTTTCGTTCTTTCTATCAACTCCACATCGTTTTGTTCCATATTAAAAAATATATCAGATTTCTGTTCCGTAGTTTTTGAATCATTTTTGGAATCTTCCATCGTGTTGAATATTTCCTGCCTTCGAAGAAAATCACTTTTCTAGGTATAACTGGGGGGTAAAAGTGCTGAATGAATGCCGTGTTAGGATTGACTTATTACATATATTATTACCCTTCTATATTCTACTTAGATCATTGTGTGTATTTAGAATACGCCGGCTCAATTAGACTAAAACTATGATAGTCGAAGTAAAAATATATTATAACCACCCATTGCGACGTGCAACGACAAACTAAAAATGATAATGATCACCTCATCCAACTGGTTTATTATTGACATTATCCGTCAGACGTTGGTCCGTTCCATTTGACGTACCACAATGTATACCTATTGTCAAATATTTAAAAAATGTATTAGCTGAAGAATTTAAATATTATTATTATTCAGTAATTAAAGTCTTTTTATAAGAATTAAAATCTCCCTCTGAATAGCTTATGAAACTAAATTATTATCAAACAACGGCATCTAAAATAGTACGTTCACATAACAATAAAGTAAAAGGGGACGACATATTTTGTGAGAATAGACTCAGTACCGTATTGAATCGACCAATCGTAGCCGTTTACAATGGTTATTGGAAATTAGAAAGATACAATAGAAAGGTATGCAAGTGGCTGATGCAATTGGTCCTAATTTTTGCTAATATCTACTGACTTTCAGGTCATAAGTGAGTCAACTTGAAGTAAAGCATTTAGTATAGGTACGATAGTATTTTAATGCTATCAAACACCATATCAGTAATTTGTTCCTTCTCGTTTATGTACGTTTCTGCCAGCCTTTGTGTACGAAATGGAGCTTTTATTATAAATACACGAATCACATGATTCATATGGCGGACTATATTATTGCGGCCTTATAAGGTACATTTCAAATATAACGGGTACTCATGAATTTGTGAGGATTAATCGCAACTATTCATTATTACAATTTATACCGGTCCCAGATTTTTTTCCATTCATAATAAGAGGCTTGAGTTTATAGTCATAGTTAATATACACGGTTCTAGTACAGATTGGCACATTTTACCGAACATAATTTCATTGCATGCAGATTTCCTTATGATTTTTTCTTTAACCAAAGCAAGTACCAATTATTAGTTTATACCTTCTTAATTATTTATTATTACTTGGAAAAGTTGTACAAGGTTGTGGAAAGTGGCGTGCACGATTCAAAATCTGTCTCTCCATATATTTATTTTCAGCGTCTATTACCAACTCTGGCGAGCATTGCTACTTCGGTCTTTGTATTTAGGATTTGATTTTACAGTTAAACAAGGTTCATTACGCTCGATGATAAGCATATAAATAAAACCACGTCCCCCTTTCATAACTTATAATGGTCCATATAATTTATAAAGAATAAATCACAATGCATTAGTTACAAGTAATTCTGATTATATTACACAATAACATAGAGTATTAAATGTGAATATTATTGTTGCCTACATATTAATACCAGTAACATTAAAATGAAATTATGTTTACTTATATTTTAATTTATATATCGAAAATACTGACTTTTTTATTGGTAAAATATGAATATTTCATATTTTTATATACTAAGGTTGTCTCTTTTTAGGCAATATTGACATGTATAGATTTAGGTCTTTTATACTTATGTCGTTTTGACTTTTCGAATTGTAAGCCTGAGTGCAAATGTGACATGTTTTTGTACATTTTGATTAAACTGTTTTTATGCTTGATCTTGATACAAAAACTGATAAAGCTTATTCTAAATGTTTTATGGGTAAACACATAAAGTAGCGTACAGGGTACTTTAGATTCTTTCATGTATGAAAGTAGCATAATATATGTGTCACCCCGGTCACTCACATGCGCGCAAATACGCGAACCCACAAGTGTAGGACGACCTTCGCAAATGATTATGCGAAGTTTTTGATGCATTCGTGGTTTTCCAAGCTGTGTCGGTTTTTTGTCGCACATCAAAGCGCGCGAACATGAATTTTCGTCTAGTCTCCCACACATTCGTGCGACCAATTGCGCACACGATTGCGCAGGTGACGGATGTCTTCATTTTTCGTAGTTCGAGGCGTCTACTAGTTACTATAAACGTAATTACTAATGACAGCCCTTCACGTTCGTACAAATTTCAAACTTTTGCGCGCATGTGAGTGACCGGGGTAACTTCAAGCAGGTTGCTGTCGTCTTTTCTAACTGCTAAATGTGGAAAATAATTAATCGTTTTTTGTCACATTCAGTGATGTCTGTTCGTCTGGTGAGGTGAAGTCAATTACTGATGGGTCCATTTTTTCTTTCAAGTTTATTTATTGTAAACTTCAATAAATATACTTATGGTCCATGTAAAAATAATGTTTAGACAAGATTATTATACTCGTACATGTTATACTTTGTTCCATGATTCTTGAGTCAAATACTGTAGTACTTTCTAATAAAGTATATTAAACACAAGTGAAACGTATTTGTAAAAGATACGACTACCTATCTATGATGATATTTTAAGCATTTCACACTGGCCTCTCAAGAGAAGAGTTGATAGAGTAAAACATAATGAGATTCTCATTTTTATTTTAGTATTTATTAGGAACGGTTCATTGAAATTATTATTGAAACTTTAAATAAATCAATACAAATATTAAATTTTATAGACATGGGAACATTTTCTAAAATATTAATTTACCTATGTTATTCATATGATTAATAACAAATATAATCATGTATATGGTAATTAAGTCTCATCCATTAGATTTTGTTTTATTTTCAAGTCTATATTTCTCAAAACTACTTTTAAGGCAATTTATGTTCTGTGATTGAAATGTAATAGAGACATGGAAATGTCAAATGATATTTAATAGTATTATATATATATATACTATTACACTTACTAGGTCTAGGTATAGGTATCGGCACCAATATCAATATGTTTGTGATTTCACAGGTAACTAACAACACATAAATTATAATTATAATTGAGATTTTTTAAAATAGTTTTTAATTATTATTTACAAACAATTTATTATCTTAATTTTGTGATATTTGGCTTTAAATTGTTGCATCCATTACAGGAAATTATATTTATTTTCATAGGAAGTGTTGCTGATGTATTAAATATAAAAATAAACTTTCCCCAACCCCTAATTTAGGAATAAAATGTATTATATTAATACTGTTCCATCTACAATGTCAATTTTATTCAATTTTACAATATAAATATCACTTTCCAAAGGGTAAAACATAATAATTTTTATGTTTGAAAAGTGTAACTGTGTCATAGATATGTTATTATCAAGCAACACTTCATATTATTATACTTAATTATAACGCTATGTAAATAGAATAAAACTGTGATGTTTATATTCAACTAAATATCCTAACTTATTTACAATCAGACTTTTTACAAAAAAGAATCATCTATAAACATTTACAAATACCTATTTGACTTGAAATAAAGTAAATTAATTATACTGTTTGATAGTCTAGACTCTAGACAATAAAGACAAGTAATGTAAGATGCTAAAATCAATTTAGTTTATAACTATATACTTGTGCATTTATCAGTAATACTTATCTTTATATAACATCTGGAAAAAGCTAATATCTTGAAACATTGAATTGTATAATTTTGTAAAATATATTTTAATTTTATTATTTAAAACGTGATTTGAAGTAAATATACTTTAACAGACAATGTGACATTTTAAAATTTACAAATTTCAAATATATTATCATAAAAGCAAGACCATGTTTAACCATGTAGATGGTATTTTATCTTTTAATAATGGAATATACAAATAATATTTCTATAATATATTTCTATTAATTATTAAAAATCCTGAACACAGGGCAGGTACGGTTATTAATTATTATGTGTAATAACAGAATGTTTTTTTTTTATATATATTTATAATCATATGACTAGTGATATGTAATGATAACTTTACATAAATATGGTAATATTATGTTTTATGCATTAATTTATGTTGAGATTACTGTTTGTTTGATGAATATTAATTATTAATTATTCTACATTGTGATCATCACAACATCATTATTAATTATATATCATTGATGACTATAAAATATATACACAACGCACCATAAGAAAACCTAGATAAAATTAAAACCTAGATTAAAATTACTAAAATTAAATGTCTACAAATCAGTTTTTTGGTAGATCCCGTAAAATAAGGGTTTTAAAAGGTTTTAAAAAAAACATGAATCGCAGAGGTAGGTAATAATCTAGCCTAAACGAGAATTGTTTCATATTATGCTTCAAATTACATTTCAATAATTTACATACATCCTCTTATGTAATAATTAAACATTTGAAGTCTGGTCACACCTATACGGAATAATAACGTGATTATAGGGTATCACCTATATTATTTAATTATAATTAATTTAACATTGTTACTTAGACCCGACACGTATCACAAAACATGTCCATAATATAGAACGGGACATAGGTTTGTGACCTTGTATGTGAACGTTGACGTCCCACGTCGTACTTAAGCCCAGCAGGGAGCTTAAGTGGAATGTTTGGATCATACATTCGACTCCGGTCCCTCCGTGTTGTGTTTGAAAGAAGCGCGAATCCTCGCGAGGTAGAGGGCGCAGATGTGGCCGTAACATTTATTGTACCATTCCGGTGTTCTGCCCCTGCAAATATATTAATTATAAATATCTAATATAAAAGTAAAATGTTGATAAATAACGATTGTTACACTATTTTATCTTAATAACGGGTAAAAGTGATACTAGGACGTGGACTCTATTATTAGAGAGAAACAGAAGTATGCTAGAGGGAGATAGAACGGGGTACGACAAGAGAGAAAGAGAGATGATTATACTCTTAATATTTCGACGTAATGACCCACTATAGTATATTGGAACAAAGTTTTTGAAAGATGTTGCCCTTCAGGCACTCAAATGAGAGGTGACCTGAAAGAAGTGTAACTGCGTCGTCAGGACAGATACACGTTTATCTACATTTGTGTGTTCACAAGTGTCTATACATATATGGGTATAATACAACTTATGTAATGCAAATATGCGAGATACAATTTTATTAACATTTTTTTGTTTTCACAACTGTTTAATAGTAATTCATACAGAACTGAATTTCAACATAGTGTCTGATGAAACTTCTAGATTTTTTAGTATACCCAGTTATATAGATATTTGGCCCCAGACTCTAGGGTTTTATGGCCTCGACTGTGTAATTACGCAGTCTTCGGGAATTGTGCCAAACGTATATTGAATTTACTGCATAGTTGAAGACGGTCAATTTTTGGTTTCTTAATGATAGATTCGTTGACATGAGCAATTATGCAGAGATTTCTCAACAAGCGTTAGTTTTTATTACGTACACAAACATAAAAATGACAATCTTACATAGTGTCTACTCTTGCCAAATGCACAAGTCGACTTCTTCCCTTTCCAGCAGGTTGAGCCAAATACCGCGACGCCAGAACAACTCCCCGAGATCCCTCAGTAGGAGGCGCTCCGTGAGCGACAGAGGTCTCCGCGACCGCACACCACCCTCCGCCTCCCCCTCCACCTCCTTGCTGCCATGATCTAGAAAGCAAAAATGTTTAATTAAACTTGTTGACCAACCAGCTATTGGATTTAATGTGGATAGTGAAATTTCATAAATAATATTATAAATGTTTATATATTTTCAAATATTCAAAATTAAAACGGTTTGGTAGTCTACGTTTATAAAAACCGTTTCACACAGTTCAATATCAATTAAACACTCTTCTTGTAATTGTCTAAGCATTCATACAGGTGTATGCCACTAGAGGGTTAAATTTTCTTGGGGAATATATTAAAATGAAAACGCTAAAAGGTAACAAAATCATTAAGTAGTGTGTTTCATTTATATGTATATGCTTCATTAGTGTTACTTTCAGAGGAAATTTAAACTATAATTCAGCTAGGACCATTTACGTTCAATTTTAAATGTATATCATCGCAGATATTGTATTTTAACTGTAACAGGTTTTTATGTTTTTCATAAATACAAAAGAAACGTGACTATCCGTTATAGTTACAATTTACTTTGATTAGTTCGTCTTGTGGTCAAAATTAGTCCAAAATCATTGTTAAATAACAATATCTATCAAACAAAATAAAAAGGAAATCGGTTGACAGATGAGAAAAAATTAATCCTGTGTAAATATAATAGAGGTTCTTATCGTAAAACGTATGATGTTACCTTAAAACACAGTAATCCCTTGGCGGTAAGTAGATG
>DWPT01004309.1:0-13374 GCA_018251895.1 Agathymus mariae mariae
TTCTGGCGGCCGGTCCGCCATCAGTTCATGATTTGCCCGAGTGGCCCCTAGTCTTCATAAGTCTGTGCAACCATGCTTTATATAAATGTACCTTTTCGATTTACACATCAGGCAGGCAGGCAGTGGCGACTAATCTGGATCTTTTATATGTATATATATAATCTACTTTAATCTCGCCTAATCTCAACGCCACTCTAGAATTTGATACACTATTATAACAAGTATACAGACTACGGCGGACTGCAGTTAATGATAATAAATAGAGTTGGAAACATCAGTTTCGAGTTAATTTTCAATTATGTCGATGTCAGGCTGTCGAGTTTATCTTTTTTGGTAGGTCTAATCGGTCAAATAAAACGGAAGATGTGCAATCAAGCACGTTATTCCAAAAATATCAAGACATACAACAAAAACATCTAAATAGGTTATCTATTTCTACAGATATATTGGCAGTTTGATCTCTTACAATACTGCTCGGTAAGGAATACCATTAGGCGATAAATCCGCACATTGTAACATCTTCATCTAAAGGTTAATACGATACGATATTAATTAAATTAATTTTTAAACATTTCTCTCAAAGATGCTTGAAAATCGTATGAAATTAAGAAGCTGGCTCGTCAATTCATGTTAATACTCGATTGCCCCTACATTCAATTTGATATATTCGAACCTACTCATAAAGCCTCGCAACGTTGGTTTTAATGAGCGGTGGACGAACTCGACGGGCCATTCGAACAAGATCCATCAGTTGGACGCTAAGCATAATGAATATCTTGTAAATTCTCACGCGCGCTGCGCATTGATGTCCATATAAGAACCAAATCTCCTTACGTTTCGCACGCTGCGCTCTTTACCATATACAAACGGAACGACTCCCTTTGAGGTTGTACCATATCTTGACCTTTTTGGTGCAAAACTTGTGATACTATTCTAACTAATAAAATGTAAAGATTCCTTTTTATTTCCTATAAATGGTTCTGTTTCAAATTATTCTGGTGACGAGTTTTGACTCCACTTATAATCGTAATCAATAATCAATAGTAATCAATTAAAAAGAAAAAAATCAATTATCAGGTTTAGTCGGAATCCTGGATTTTGTGTCCAGCTAAGGAATTGTGTTTAGTCTCAAGGTGGAAAAATCGCAGTTTTAGTTACCACAATATTGCCACGGTATGGTCATGATCTAGAATGTACGAATATCTTGTTTATGATTACCCAAACTTTTACAAGCTTTTTATTACTCAGCAAACCTTTAAAACATAGTATCATCAGAACCAGCGAGATGCGGCGGTACCTTAAGCCGCCGCTACCTCCTCTATTGAATCCTTTGAGATTTGATTTCGTGACACAGATGATTAATCACTCATGTTATGCTTTTTTGTTCGAGGCTTAGATAATTCCGAGCGCTATGCCGATATGCTGAGGTACGTTGCCCCCTCCAACAAAGCCGATGTGTGCCTCTACTTATGTTAGATCAATGATTTGTTGTTCAAATTTAATATTGATTGTGTACCCGTGTAAAAACGTGATACTGATGTCGTGTTTACGGTTAATGTCGGTCTATGCCGATTGCGATGTCAAATTACGATGATAAACGAGTTCAATTCAATACTTGCACACCTTGCTGAGTCACTCCTGTTCTGTTTTTTACAGGTTTGCTACGAACGTCGTACAAGAATCCGGTGTTATCGTTTTCATAGACAAATCTTTTATATTTTCTGATAAAAAAAAGCGAATCCCCATCAACGTTACTTCTGCGTGCTTTGTGATTTGGAAAATGTAGACGTCAACTTTAATTTACACCAGTCTGCACGTCCTTTCTACGTGATCTCATCTTCGAACATATCCTAACTAAATCAGGTTCAGTGTGTGAAAACGTTGTCTGCATCAAAACGTGCGTCAATCAAGGAATTATTGACCAGCACTAGAAAATCAATTTGCCGTTTCCGTATATGTAAGCTAAATCTTGAACCGAAACAAGCGTGTAATTTACATCCTCAAACCGGAGTGTCTGCGCGAGTGGCTACCAGTGGGATGGACGGACGGCCGTAAAGATATGAGATAACCCATGAGTAGCAGCAATCCCACGGCACTACCTCTATTGTGCTGATCGAGCTGCTGCGAGGGGCGTTCATGGCGTAAAAAGCTTTTACAATTTATTATTTAAAAAAGGATCAAATTGATTTATTTAACAGTACAACGTAACGGTCAAACAATAACAATAAAAGATAAATGTATCTAGCTGCCAGATAAGATAATTTCAATGTCAATCCACTAATAAATATAACTCAGGTCCTCCCTTTAAATAATTATTTACTTAATCATCTTTTAAAACACACTAAACTAATGACAATGGGTTGTCAGTAAATATTGACGTTTTTGATGATGAAACACGGGCCTTTAAAGATTAACTACCGAGGGACACAAATTAAACACAAATGGGTTGATTTGTGATATAGACAATAGACATGAAGACATTTTGTATTGATATAATACACTTTAAAAAGTACCAGCAAAATGCACCTGCAGTTTTTCACCTATCTGGCTCATGGCTCCTATATGACTGAACGTTATGGGAGTGTTTTAAAAACAGAAGAAGTAAGTAGAGAGCTTATGAAGTAAGCTACGTGTTTAAAGGATAAATACAACGACCAACGCGAATTTCGGGAGCCCTTAAGTCGCCCGAACGGTTTCAACAATATTTAATGATTGCTATATTACGATAACAAAAATGACAGACTCTGACGAGCGCCTCCAAGCAGATAAACACTTAGAAATTGAGCCACTAGCAATCACCAATTCACGTCGGCGCACGACATTAAAGAAAAGTACTTCTGTCACAGATCAAATTCACCTTTACAAGTGTTCCAAAACGAACGCGGCACACTCATCTTACATTTAAAGAACATCCTTCCGCCACAGAGGTGATGCGGCACACCGACGCGCACACGTCGGCTATTCTCGTCGAGCTACAAATACTGGCATGCAACATGGCGACGAAGCCGATGCAGTTTTTATGCATCTCGCTAAATACTTCAGCGTCGGACACATCACTGTCAAATGTTCCTCTCAAATGTGCGTAGGGCTGCCGGTATGGTAAAAGATTATAATATTATTTTGAACACGTAGATGGGATTGAAATTATTATACATATAGAGGTTGAAACTTTCTGAGCGAAAATTCTGTATTGTTAACTTGACCATATTATACCTACTATGATATATATATATGAATGATAAATATTGAAATCTAAAAATAAAGTCTTATTGTTGTTTCTGATTTTATATTAATGTATATTTATGCCATCAGCGATACGGACAATCATAGTATTTCTTAAACTAACATATTGAGAATCTCTTTTGGATTGGGATCACGTGAAGAGCATATTAAGAGCCAGTTTCGGGCGTGCTATTTCAATAGATTTTTTATATGTTTTATTGACTTTTCAGGTAGCTTCAAGTTTCATTCGGTTTCAAGTAAGCAAACTTTCCATGTAGAAAATTGTATTTATTAACAATACGTGATCCATTACGTTGGTGAGTTAATCCATCGGATATTTTTCAGACAAAAAAAATTAATTTAATCGCAAAAACAACGACCTTACTTCGATTATATGAATTACTTGAGCAATTATCTTTTGTTTCGGATGCTGACATCCCTGTCGGTGACCCTGGTTGTGGGGCGACAGTCGCTTTGGCCACACGAGTAACAACCGCACGAGCGCGAGCTTCATCCAACGCCCGGCGCGGTCACGAGTGGTCGGAGGACGTGGCGGCGCGGCGCGGACGAGTTGTAATAGAATTGTAATACCTTGTGTATTATACATGTGTAGCCGCTTGTATCACCGATATGTAATTAATCTTAGTCCTAACGTTCTCGTAAAGTACTGGGTCATAGCTTAAGAAACCGTCGTACACCGTTACGACAAGCACACACGAACGCACGCATACAGGCACGCACGTACAGAGCCACAAGCTTAGTTTGGTATATTTCGTTTAAGTTAAATATTTAAGTTACACTAAGTTGTTTTCTCTGTATAAATAAATTTAATTTCAGTGCACGACAATTTGGACATATAAGCTGTTAATGTCATTATCAGTCGGGCTGGTGATCGAGGGATCAAATGACACAAAAACTGGCACACAACCGCTTAGGGAGAAGAACTGAAAACCAGCACTGCACGGGATCACAGCACCGCGTTAGCACAACCTGAGTCTACGCCCATTGCCATATTGGCATTACCGTAACGGTTGTCATATACAAAGATATGTATATGACTGAATGGCAATAAACTACTTATATTATTATTATAGAAAAATTGCGAGAAAATAGACATGACTACAGTTTTCGTCTTGAACTTATAAGGCATCGACAATGAGTAACAATCTAAGTAATGGACAAGGTGAGATTTCGAGTATTGCACAATAGGCATCCCTATTTGAAGATGCCCTCTGCACGGTCCGCGTTGCTCACGTGTCGTGGTCGAGCGTGAGGTGCCGCATTCCGGCACGTCTGGCGCGGGTCATCTCTGGCCCCGAGTAAGTCTCATTGCAAATTGATTAAGCGGAACTGCGATTCCATACATGATTCTATTCCTTATCGGTTCACGCACGCCAAGTAGTTTTGGTTCTGTTATTTTCGGCCGCGAGGTCTGTCGAATGCGTTTTTTTACTTCTCATTGCGTTACATTTAGTTCTTGTGCCGATCGGTCATCTTCTCTTATGCCAAATGTCAATTCTGGCTTTATTATGTTATGTTATGTTATACACTAGCAGACCGCCCTTGCTTCGCTTCAGATAAACTACGCCTACAATCTGCACCTGCATTGTTTTACGACAGGGTTTTTCTTGTCCTATGAATTAGAAATATATTAACTTATAAATTATGTATTTATAGACAGGTAGCAATGAAATGAACTTTAAATATTAAGCGAGCGATGCTTACTGCAATATATTACTGAAAACCATAATTAAATCTGTTGAGACCTTTCTGAGATTACCGCGCACAAACGCGAAGACGAACAGAGAAAAATTGTAACAATGAATGTTTTGTATCAATAAAGGCCTCTAATAATATTTTTTCTCATATATCGTTCATGTACACAAAGCGATCACTTAGAATTTTATCACGAGTATATGTAATGATTAGATAAATGAAGGACGTATTATCAATACTAATCTCGGAATAATATAAAACTAAGCAAGTACACACCATCACTCCAGTTAATCAACTGGTGAAATAATTTTTCAAATAGATGTCGTGCTCCCACACGACATATACGTATATATACACAAACGAACAAAATTCGCACTTTCCCTTTTATAATATTAGTAAAGATAAATTTATTCTCCGGTAAACCCTGTGACGCCACAGGTATTACGGAAGTGTGTGTGATGGTAATGATCGAGAGACTCCATTTCGTATCCGGTACGCACTTTTAATTTTTTTAATTATGTGATAACGTTAACCGTTAGAAACTTATTATAACTTGCTCTTATTACCGCGAAGAAACCTGTGCACTTGTCAGTTCTTCGTAATATAGTTGATCAGGCGTTACTTTGCAGAAATTCATTGTTATTAACTTAGTATTAATTTACTTTACAACAATCCGCAAACACAATGTATGATGGTATATATCATATATAAAAAGTATATACTTTTTATACGTGCATTGAACCTCCCTCCCTCCCTCCCACGAAGGAAAACATGCAGTTATGATAAATAAAAGTATATACCAACATACATACCGACACCAACACGTGTTTCGCTCCGAAACGGAGCATCATCAGGGTGAGTGAGTATTAGCTGCAAAGAAGAAGACTTGTTGCAAAGTAAATGAATACTAATTTGGTTCTCCGTAATGTTCTCAAAGGTGTGTGAAGTCTGCCAACCCGCACTTAACCAGCGTGGCGGAATAAGGCCTTAACATCAGTCAGTCCAGCGGTGGGATGATTACGGGTTGTAATGGTGACGATGGGCGATGGTGACTACTTACCATCAGGTGGCTCGTCTACTCGTTTGTCGACCATGGACATAATAAACAAACACACTATACTTGGGCAATACGAATTACTATTATTATTACTTTTTACTAGTTTCTATGGCAACAGTCTTCCATCGGAGGCTGTAGTAATTGTAAAAAGAGTTTTTCACATACTTGGACGAACTTTAACTGTTAAAATGTAAAATGTTTCAAATAAAATTTGCAATGCCACTAGAGTGTGCCCTACTTGTCTGGTATTCCGTTCGGATTTATATTTGTTCGAACGTACGCGGAGCTCGAGATTTAAAGGCGCATGGAATCGTGATCGTGTGTTAAATTAATTTGGTCATTGGAATTTCACAATGTTAACCGTTTAGCACAGATTATAGAATATATTCCACTTTGGTATTCACTAGTAATTATCTACCATTGGCTCGGTTACTAAGTTACTTACGTTTATATTTAAGGCGACATCGTCGTGTACGTGTCGCATCGTGAAAGCAGTCATAGCATAAAGTAATCATTCAACTTTTAATCTTTTATTTCGGTGGTCCCAATTAGAATCCTCTACCCACGAAATTTTCAAAGGAAATTCGATCGCAGTTAAGTTAAGCTGTTGTATAACATTAAGAGCCTCTAAAAATCACTAAACAGTCACCCGGTGCTTGAGGGGTGACGCCAGGAACTCGCGTGAATAAGCCGATGTCCCTCGTTCGTTACAGCGGCAGGAGGATGTGAGAGTGGCGGATTGTCTTCAGCTTGCCTTAATTTTATAAACAAAAACTTGTTAAGCACATATCCACCGTCAAGAACCCCAATGAAATGTATAATTCATGAGTTACATAGGGAACGAATCAGCACGTACAATTAGCGGCGCTGTCGCCAATACGGGTACGAAGTCAACGGACGGCCGGCGTAGCGCGGCGTTAATACGGTATGGAACGTTTGGAATTCCTGTTGGAATTAGTCCGACACTGCATTTCTCGCTAACAGCTTTAACAATATTGACTCGGCTCGAGTTATCCTCGCGCAAGTAAACCAAACACTCGACAGAGATCCCGTTGTCCATTCTCCGTTCCGTGGTCGTCGCCGGCCGTCTCACCGTAATGTCGGTAATAGACACGCATTCCGCTTTAGCCGGGAATTCTGCGCGTACGCACACCGATCGTCTTTCTGTTACCGACCGTGTACTGACGATCGAGTGAAAAGCGACTCCAAACACATCTCTATACGATTCAAATCGTCAACTGCAGAAGAGCGCGGCGCAAATGGCACTAAACGATATTACATCGACTTGATTTCTGCTTATTATTGTTACCACGTGAATCGTTTGTATTGCTCTGTGACCGACATCGACGAAGCAAAGCCTGTGGATTTGATTGATTGTTGATTGCCGACCGTACGTTTCAATGTAGTATATTAGTTTATTATAGTTCTCTGTATTCTAAATATTTGGTACGTTATAGTTTAACCTCAAATACATTAATCTGAAGAATACACACTGGGAAAAATTTGATATTACGAGGGTAGCTGCGTGATGTTAAAATATTCTCCGAGTCTGTTTTTTTTAAAATGTGTTTTCGAGCGACATCGATCGTATTAAGTAACAATACCTTTTTCAAGCGCCCAGCTCGCTTTGTAACTCCATAATGTCCGATTCCTTATCGCAATGAACATACAATTGTAAATAAATATATAAACACTCAATCGACTTGTCGAAAAGTCACTTCCTCAAGTACCGGAAGTAAAAATGGGGCCAGTCAATACTACGACTATTAAGATGTTTTGTTAGATTGAAAAATAATTTATATACTTTTACAAACTTCAGTAAGTATCATTAATCATCGGAATCTTGCTTATTGCCTATTTTTTTTTATAATCGGCATGTTTAATTTATAACATGTTGCGATTGTTCCAAACAACTTTTCGATGTTAGTTTCGATTTATCCAAGAGGTGACGGGTGTCGGAAGGGTACGGCCGCTATGCAAACATAGAAACGAGCAAATCCAACTGTTTCCACTACAGATAATACATTGTAACATCGAATGGATTCGAATAGGAATTCAGTAATATATTCACATCGACCCCCATAAATATTTTCTTAAAGGTATCTAGAAAAATACAAATAATATATGTTGTTTGGAAGTTTACTCTACAAAGTCATTACTTTAACGGAAGAAAACGTCACAAAGTATCGAGATTTATCCAAAGGCCAGCCTTTAAATTACGAACGGCCTAAAGGGGTTGATTATGTAAGCCTACAAGCTAAGTGTATCCAGTCGCCGGTGCACTTGAAACCGCTGAACGCATCGGGCCGTTTTAAGATTTAATAGCCGATGCCGTACCGTTGCCGGACGCTGAAGCTGCCGACTTCAACGATCGATATAGAGATATCCTTGCAGACTCGGTAAAGCCGACCATAAAAGTTTTTTCTCGTTTCAAATATTCGCCTATACCGGAGTGACTTTTGGCATGGAACAGCTATTACTGTGTCGGCTATTCGGTTGGCAATACTCGACGCGGTGCTGGCACGCTCACCGATGCGGCTCACACTAGTCGCAGCGGTGCCGACGCTCTCACGATTTTCTGAATATCCAGTATACATATTGTACTGTATTATGTATACTGTACATTCGGCGGCGACTTCGTTCAGAATAAACATATGTAGCTGGATCTCTGAATATTTGTGAACTATTTCGACGTTGAAATAGTCTAGTAATTTTTAACATCATAGGGTTACTAGCTGGCCGGCCAGACATGATCCTGCAATATATTTGAACAAAGAATTGTTTTGAAACCTAACTGCAACGCCGCCTATAGGATCGTATGTAAAATAGTCTCGATGAAATACAATATAGTTTTGAATATTACCTCAAACAATCATACACTGTCAGTCACTAATGATTGTATGTATGTATTGTAAAGCTATAAACTATTGAAAAGTGAAAACTGCATTTGGTTCTGTTCAGCCAAATGAAATAATTTTCAAGTTACAAGCTTATTATTCAAGAAATAATATTATTTCGAATTTATTAGGTATCCTATTGATCTTTTCGATAGTATTTTTCATTTCGTGTTCCAGCATGGGTTGAGAGCCAGTACTTTATTTCTTGGCCGACAACGCATCAGTGACACCTTTAATGTGACTATGATGTGATGTGGCTCGTCGGCTCGTTTGTCGGCAGTTTACATAAAAAAAAGTATTTTTTGTTACAGAATAATACTATATAATAAATATGCACAAATTTTAATTACAAATGTTTATATTAAAATTAAATGTTGCATTGACTTGTTTGCATTGATTTGATCGTAACATTTGGCTTATCAACAACTTGCTGTTGAATAACTCATGTTAGGTAAGTTTCGTCAATTTCTTACGATCAACTCAATGGTTCACGAAAGCTTCGAACATTGATTCATAAACGAATATAATTGTAAAAATGTATTGCTTTCTTTATTTTTGTTTCCAGCGGCTATCGGTAGAATAACATAGTCATAGCGTTTAATTGAACCTTTCACTGTTCATCGAAATCAAAACTTTTACGCCCACAACGTGGCCACGTAAACATTAACAGAAGACGAATGTTGCGAAACGATTATTTCCCAATGACATCGACGAGTTTTAATATCTCACACGCTAAATATTGCAATAAGAAAAACGTGGCAGTATGAATTGAAAAATGCGCGTCTTTAAAGACTGAGGTGTTTGATGCAGTTGTGAATTGATTTATTTTTTTATATTCTAAATACAAAATAATAATAATTAAAATCAATCTAGGCCATCGTTCCAAGCCTATTATGAGTAGATATTTTCTATTTGTTTACAACACATTGAAGATTAAATATCACACTCATGTTCAAGCACTTCTGTCTGTGAAATAATAATAAGAAAACAGCCATCCAGTTTGTGGTAATCTTTCGTGATATGTATGCCGCATTTAATTTTAACACGGTAAATATAAAATTGTAATAAGAAGGTTACGTAGACAGCGACTATAACATTCTTAATAATTGTAATCTATACCACTATATAAATCTATAGCGCTTGTCTGCTTGTATATTCAATTTTTTTTATCAAATTTCATAAATATTCATTGTATGATGCGCTGACATTAATATGATCATTTTGAAATTTTTCGTCTGATATACCTTTGTTACTCAAAAACGGCTTTAACGATCTTAACGAAAATTGTTATGTAGTGAGAACACGTGATTGCGTAGTTGATACGCTGTATAAAACTTCATAAACCTAATAACGTCTAATCAAGGTAAAAAATAAAAAAAAATTGAATAATCATGTATATATAATTAATTGTTCAACTCGAACGAGATCGGGGGGGTAGGGCCGCTAGTGCAATATAAGTGTCCAATACACAATAGTTATCCTTATATTCAAATGTGGAAAAATTTCATCGAAGGCCAATTGGAACTTTAGAGATACCGTAATGGAATGGTCAATTATAGTAACATCACTGGAACGATCAGTATCGTTCAGTCGTCGTCTCCAGTCACAATCCGATCAGCCGATGGCCGGTCACAAGCTGGGAAGCTGCAGGGGAACGGCACATTACCCGTTAGTCGTGCAACACCGGCGTATCTGCAGAGTTCAGATCTAGGAAACGGTAATACGATAAATACGACAGTTTAGTGCAGCCACCGTTCGACAGAGTATTTATTGTGGACTCTTTGAACGAGATCCTTTGCTTCAAATATATTATCTCGTTATAATTATCGTGCGCTCCCATAACTTTCTTAATAGACTTTCGATGAGATCGCCGAAGACAACAATTCTTTGCACTAACCAAGCATAGACTTTCGATGAGATCAACAACAATTCTTTGCACTAACCAAGCGTGGATAGGTAGACCGTGCCGACAGTACTGATAACACGTGAAGGGTAACGATGTTGATAATTTAAAAACACGTACATAATTTCGACAAAATACACCCAGTGTTCGACCTTAGTACTGACGAGCAAGCGACGAAACTTCAAACTGAGCTGCCACTGGTATTCTTGTTATTATTCACGCCAGCCGCGGCCAACTAAACAGTGTTATCGCCGGCTAATTCTGTAAAACGTGTACTTATTTTTAGTTTATAAATATTTAAAAAACAAATTAAACTCTAACGCTTCTGTTTCATACAAACTATTAAATTATGATCGGACTCCTATACCATTTCACTGTAATTCCCTGTATTGCAGGTAGCCTGGACATATATGAATCAAACATCAATAAACTATTTGTTTGTTACACAAATCTTTGTCCTGGTCGGGCATTAACTAGGAACCGGTAAAATCACACTAAGTTACCTATATAAGTTTCCATGCACGGACAAACATTAAATGAAAACACAAACATTCGTACATACCGACGGCCAAGCTCATGTTGCACAGTTGTTCGTAGAATTGCAGACTATCATTAGATTTATTGATAGATCCATGTCGGCCGACCGTGGGAGATAATTGAGTTTAGTAGAAAGTGTACATAATGATCCAAAACTATATTTAGAGACAACATTAAAGCTTGTGATTGATTTTCAATAATAAAATGATGGTTGTGTATACGCTAGCTTTCTAACGTACACTATGAGGTACGCCACCGTCGATGGCACGAGTGTGAGCGGTATCTACGACGGATGGACGTACTTTAGCGCTACTGTCGCTGCGTGGTTACCGAAGGTATCTCGTTTCAACATTTGACCGATGAAACGTTTGAGTGTATAAAAAATTAGTTTCGGTTTTAGTTCTTTGTGATGACCCTAATTATGTGTGCCCACGCCACACGCGACGTACTGAAGTATATAAAGAGTGGGTGGAGTAAGGTTGTTGTGTGTTTGTTCTATATTCGAGTTTTTGACAGATCAAACGGAAAATTTTAAGTGACCATACAGAAGTATACCTGGTTCAAGGGCTGTGAATGAATGAAATCCCCTTTATTATTGTGATATGATTGGTTCATCGAGATTAACCTGTGTCGGATTGGTGTATTTTCCGTTTAAGAACCTACTATGGCACCATAGTTAGATAGGTAATTCACTAGCGTTTGAACCACGAGAATGATGCACACTTTACGTACCGAAACGTAATACTACTTGTCGGTTGCAAAAATTCAGACACTTTATTAAGGGACGTCTGCCCAAACCAATCACCTTACCATCTTTCTATTCAAATTATCGTTTGAATCCTATGAATTGCATAAGTTGCATTTATTGCTAATCGGACTATGTGTTCGGACTGCTTCCCACGAGGGCTTGGTCGTGGAGATGGAAACTTATGTCCGTGTTGTAACATGTTGTCACATCGGTATTGGGTTCGTGATCAACAGATAAGCGCAGGGAGGCTATTGTGACACTAAAGCGAACCAAACACGGTGACAATAAAAAATATGGTAGGTATATATATTATGAAATTATATCTATACATATATAACAAAACTCCAGTTGATAGCTTTCTGTACATTAAGGATATACGAGAAAAACTATTATTAACCAGCAACAATAGTTTTTAGAATTTCTGCCTGTTTGTCTGTGCGTTTGTTCACGCTTATCTTAAAAATAGTTTAACTGAACTCATTTCGGTTTTCACTAATGTATTGCAATAAGCGACACTTCATATTTTAATAATCCATCCATAAATAAAAGAGTTATAAAGAGAAAAATCCGTAAAAAAAAGTGAGACACAGTTATTCTAAAGCGAAGCAAAGTCAAGTTGCAAAGTTAATTTAAGTGGCACTAGGTAAATATCCCTTGGTATACAGTTTTTATTTTACCTTGTATATAACAACAGTCAAAATAAATCGAGATGTCGATGTTACCGTACGGCGCCAAAATGTAGCCGTTACTCACCGAGTGTGATGCAAGTATCGATGAATGTTCGAGCGGGCTTATCGATAAGATTAATCTTGACGAAGTTTTGGCAAGTTTATATTTGGAGCTCTGCATCGCGTATGAGATATCCGCAATGCAGTGAAATGACACTCAGCATGAGTCACACAACAAATTTTAAACTGACAAACAAGTACTACGGTGTTGGCGGTCAGATTGTGTAGGGGAGTATCACCGTCACGTCAAGTCTGTCAACAGTGAAGTATTTTAAATACGTGGCTCACATTTCTCATATGACTCTTAGTCGACAAACCAGCGATCGAGCCACCCGGTACGTGGTCACCGTCGTCCATGCACATCAGTTACACAGAGGGCGTCACTGACGCATTGCCGACCGAAAACGTCGCGGGGGATCTGCTGCACTATTCACACACGCACACACACACACACACATATATAATATATATACTTTGTGTTGAATAACCAAATTAATTCAATTGTTTCCTTAGATGATAATTTCTAAAAACAAATAACTGTTTAGTAAAAAATTAATATATGGGCG
>DWPT01004310.1:0-13373 GCA_018251895.1 Agathymus mariae mariae
AATCAATGGGATTACCATTGTACATACACAAAAAATACATACACATAAACATAGAAGATTTTTCTTCTTTAAGTCGGTAAGAAATATAGCGGTTAGCGCGTCTTCAATGATGGATTTTATATTTTTAAAGAATAAAGCCTACAGAATTTAAAATAGAATTAATATTAATTTAAAATTAAATATTACGTATAATTATTAATCGTTTAAAGAAAATAATATCCCACGAGCATTTTTGACAGTGTCAAAACTATATATCGTGTTTTAAAAAATTTAAACCTATATAGTTGAAATTATAATTCAATATACTAGTTATGTAACAATATACTTTATATATTTATTAATATTATAAAGAGAGAGTGAGAATTTTGTAAGTTGTGTCGTTTGTGAGAGATTGAGTGAATCACCGAAATTTACACTACGCTTACACGCGAACCGGAACTACACACTACGGTACCTATTTGAAAACTTCTTTCACCATTCGCAAGTTACATTATTCTTTATGGACATTGGCTACATTGTATAGTAAAAAAAATATTCTGTCCGACTGCCTGAATGCGTTGATAACTCAAACTATAATAAAATAACAATGAGGATTTGATTGCTGTTTGTGAACATAAAAATCAAGTTTCCGAAACGGAACGAGAGGGGGTCACTAGTATATTAATACAATGGTTTTTTTAAATTCAATATAGACGTATATTCTATTAAAAAGACGTTAATTGTAAATATCGGATCAAAATATCGGATTCATTGGATGGCTTTAGCTCTTTGTGAAATATCACTATGCATTTTTTAATAAAAAAGACATCAGTTTTCGATAATTGTCATTAAACATACTATTAATAGGTTGACGTTCATATTTTTCACTTCAGTCATTAATTATAATACCTACAATTATACATACGTTGGTACATACAACAAACTAACGTGTGTATACCCGCCACATGACAGAGCACAACTCGACTCAACAGAGTCACTTTGACTGTCGTAAAGTCGTTGCCTTCCGTCGGCTGAGGCAATAACGAAGACGTCGTCGATAAGAGCCGTTTAATTAACTTCAAAATGAGGCTGCCGCACTAACTTCAAGCAAATTTTGCGCCGAGGAAATAATAATGAGCGCGTCTATCGACGTCTCGAAGAGCGTACTTGTGTGAAGTGATTTCTTACCAAACTTCCATTCTTGTGTCTCGCTTTATAATTAATAGAAAATTTCCGTTTTAGTTTACTCTCTGCAAAAAAATTAAGTTCTTGAAAGTTAGAATAGCAATGTTATTTAGTAAAACTGCAGTGAAAACTGATCGCATTTTCCGCTGTGATTGAAGTAACCAGTTAGAAACATTCAATTGTTTTACAGCATGGAAAATATGTGGCACTTGTGTTGAAAATTAGATATTTTATGCATAATGTTCAAATCTTATTACTAAGATTGCCAATTTAAGGAACATTAACCGTATTTTCTACTTTACTTATAGTAATTTTAGTTCGCCTTTTATTTAATATAAATCCGTATTTGGAAAACCTCATTTCACATGGAACTAACATTGCAATTATGTTACAGTGCTGCATAATTTTTTTTACATAGGATAAGTTAATGCTCGACAACCGTCCCACCTGACGTTAAGTGGTATTGGAGACTAAAATGTTGAATGGACTAACGTATTCACTCTTCTCTTGAAGACTCCCACATCGTAAGTAGCCGGGAACACCGACGCGGGCAAGTTATTCCAGTCCTTTGCAGAGCGAATAATGAATGAAGACGCAAACCGCTTAGTCCATGCAGGTGGTACGTTCACTACGAAAGGATGAATACCTGCCGTTGGTCGAGTAAATGATCGATGAAGGAATGTAATGAAGAGTACTTTTATTTGGCAGCGTTGACGTAGCCGACGCCTCCTGATCACAATATAATCGGCAATGTTAGCTAATTGTCGGGTTGAAACAGTCTAACTGTCTATGACTCGTTAGATAAGTAAAGTACTCTTTGAAAATATCGTTTACGAAATAAACAAATTTATCATTGAACTGTAAATTAGCTTAAAGGCTTAAATAAAAAATAACTGTCTAAAAAAACTGTTCATTCTTTCACTCAACGCCCACCTCTACCGTGAAGCAGCTCTTGTATTATAAAATAAATATAAGTTGTCTTCGTACCAACTGCACCTTTATAAAACCCTTTATTTATTACGATTTGATGTACACTCAAACAGGGGACGGTTGTGAAATAAACACAGCACAACTAGCTGACATTTAAACCTCTACTAACAGTTTTTTTCTTCTCGGCTTTCTACGTTCTCCATTATTTTTCCTGTTTGATCCCCAAAATTTTTACTACACCCTTGTCTGCCATCAAGATACCAGTTTTTAATGACACACTCTTAAACGCGATATTAGTTTGTATGCTATCTACGCCGTCCATTTATAAAACAAATGTAATTATTCAAATCAATAGTGGCCTAGAAGACATTCTATTCTATTTTATTCTCGTGTTCGTCACCTCTACATTTGTGTTGTTGTGTTGCTTGGTAATCAGGTGGCGGGTATAAGAAAGATAAATAATTTATTAAAGTATTCATATCACATACTTATTATCAAGAAATTTAACAATTACTTTAACAATTATCAAGAAATTTAACGGAGTTTAACAGTGAAAATACGATCATCACAATCGTGGCTGTTCCATTAGGGGGTTAAGCCTAGTCTATCACAGTGACTGATTTCGAATTAGCATACTTACTAATTAGCGTACTAAAAAAACACTCAGAAAAACTATTTAAGAATGAAATCTTACATAGTTTCCTCACGAAGGTTACACAGAGGTGAGTGAAAGTTAAACTTTAATACGAACATACAATTGAAGAGCGGACTTGGTTCAGCCTCAGGCTTGGAAAAGCGATGTTCAAACGACTTAACTGCTATCACTTGTATAAAAATGGACACCTTGGACTTATTCAATTGTTACTTTATTTTATGAGACGTTTCATAGTTTATTATTATTTATCTCGTGCACTAAAATCTTGTGATTCAGGCTATCGTATTTAAACAGACGTTGTGTGGCACTCATTTATCACTACATTGGCTATGTATAACGTTATCACAATAATATTACAGATAAACTGTTTTGACCTGTGCCACGATAACGGTAAAACTTTGTACAGGAAAATTTTGATAACTCTATCAAAAATACTGGTAAACAATCCCAACTTCGTTTGCACTGATATTTCAATAGTTTCAAGATTTGTATTATCATAGTTCACTATAGAAAAATTAATTTCATATTTATTTATTAATTCTTATCTCATCAACAACATTCTGCAATTTATGTATTTATAACTCAAGGATGATATTACTTATATTTATATACGTTTCGCTTACTTCGTGAGTTACGTTTATGTAGAAAGTAATCTCCGGTACCACGGCACCTACCTTCAAAATTCTTTTAACATTTGAAAGGTACATTATTCGTGATGGACATTACATATTAATTAATTATTGAACCCGAACGAATTTGGAAGGGTTCCTAGTAATTAATAAGATAATTAATTACATTTATTATTTATATGTTACAAACAAATAATTAAAAAAGAAAAAACTATATTAAAAATAAACAAAAAGGAATTACGGGCAGATTTTCATATCATACAAATTATAGAACACTATAGTACTACTATAGCACACACACGCATGGAAAGAAACAAATGAATATGGCTGCCGAATGATGCCGAATAATGATGTTTTCAATAGATAAAATAATAGCTTATCATTATCATTTGCGCTCTCACGTGTTTTTCGGATATACCTACTTATTTTAATCAAAATAGATTAAGCTATTTTTGAGTCATAGAAGGACAATGAATCGAAAACAAATTATTATCATAAAATATAATAATAAAATCAAATATACAGACATATCCTACAGATTTATACAGTAGTATAGATTATTTGTCCTTACCACTTTATCCCCATTCATCTTAGGGCTTGAATACACTTCAAAAATTTAATATTCCGTTATAAATAATCTGTCCGTAAACAATAAATTAATCTTAATATTTAATTATACTATAATAATTAAATGACTGTTTCAGTCAGTAAGTCGATTAGGGGTAAAGTTACACTGGACATTAATATACGTTTGGGTAAAAAGTCATTAGGTAAATCATACTTTAATTATGTAAGAACATATTATAAAAGACTTATACGTGCATACCTATATACATATTTATTGAGATTTAACGTAAAAAATTACGGGTACACTACTGCGTACCTTTTATGATTTTTTTGCTCTAATATCATATTCGTAGACTTTCCCTGTCTGACCTGAGGTAAGCTTTGTATAATGCACCCTTAAACCCAATAGTAAGTTTTACCTTGTTATATTTAGAAAAAAATCGGTGAATGATTAAAATATAACGGAATAAACCTATCTACGAATCATAAAACGTATTTCAGTACCAATGATTATTTTTGAATAATCCTAGGTTCAGTCAAAAACACTTAAATTTTCAAAAATATCATATGGATTTTTAATTTCTCTTTCATGTAGAGCTTCTAACTAAACATTTGTCCACAAATATCCTTCAATATATATATCCTCACATTTGACAGAAGAATACAAAGCGCTCTTGCAAGACTATGGCGTAAATTATCAAATCATCATTATTTCTAAAGAATTTCTAGTATTTTAAGAATTAATCCTGTAAGAATTTATCCTTAAAAATCCTGTAAGTGCTCTTGTTCCGCGATTAAAAAGAGTCGTCAAGTTTCATTAACGAATGCTCACATCAACTTTATTGCGGGGTTTCTGCGCCAAAAATGTTCACTCCTCCAAATTTAAGATAAAACGACGATAGTGTTGCCAAAAGTTCATAGCACTGCAAAGTTTATGATAATTAGTGGAGCGAGCTAATTTCAAAGATCAAGCCGCATAGAATAGAAGTTCTCTTGCAAAGTCATATCGTGCCAAAGTGTGACACTTGAGGATTTCGGGGAATTGTAGTTGAGAACAACTAGCCAACTTTGCTATGAGGAACCTGTTTCATTTGTTTCGGCAACGTTTTGACGTTTCGTTGCAATGTTAATCATTTAAGTTTCTTGGGATATTCGTTAACTAGTGTAAAATAATGAATGTCTTGGGAAATTAAGTTAGAAATACTGTCAAAACTAAACCAGCAATGCTCGTTTAACATAATGAGAGCTACATACCTGTTTCTTCTACACAATTGGTCGGAACATGGTCATACGGAACTCCGCCAACGCTGAAGTACGTAAACAAATATTTGTATTTTGGTAAGCGTATGCGTGTTGCGGAATAGATCTAAATAATCCTTAAAGTTGCCATAACTATAAAATAAAAGTTTATGTAAAAGTAAACAAAAGAAATCCAATTAAACCCTGAAGACAAAAACTGTTGCAATGACACGTTTCCCATTAACACGAAACCAAAAGATGTTTTCGTTGTTAAGTTTTTAATTACGTCAGGTAAGTTTTTATTAAAACTCACATGAATTAAACAAAAATAAAAATAAGTAAAATTAAAAATAAAAATACACTTATTTTTAACGTAGAATAAAATTTAAGGGCGCTTCCCCCTGAAATAAAATGGTTACCGCCAAAGATGTCCATAACATTTCTTAATGCTCTGCGACAGTGCACACGATATATGTAAAAACATTGCATGGTTGAATTTAAAAAAAGAATGAAAGCTAGCCAAGACAAAATAGCCTGTCAACATGCACGAGTGCCGTTGGGTTTAAGCTGAGCACAGAACCTGCCGACCTCCAACGGGAGGGATCGTTCGCCGTAGCCTCATTCATTCTACATGCAGGTTGTGCTACAAACTGAAGAGGTTGGTTCGGCATGGCGATCGACAGAGTCAAAAAAATATATCGCAGGTAGGCTTGAATAGTTACTGAACGGAACGCGGTACGTGACCTGAGTGATATCAGCACCTTCGCTATGACTCAACACTCGGCACTTTGTACTACAACAGGTGCAATGGTAAGATATACTCATGCTTCTTCAGTCCTGGAGACTAGTGCTTCTGTGCCAGAAATTGTTCCACGTTTTGTTCGTCATTATTGTTAATACGTTAGTTACGGAACGTGAACGTGAACTGTGAATTACCAATTATCAGCCAGCGAAAATGTTGACCGTGACACCAGCAATGCCGTCTACCTGAGTTTACAATGTCGGTCAATTTACTTTCATTATAAAAATAAAATATTGATAATTGGAGATACATTGTGTTTTACTTCTGATGTCTGAGTCATATCCATCTTATTTAGTAGCAAAGATATAATAATGTTCTATACTAATAATAAAATTCTAACTAATTACTTTCTGTACGTGAACGATATATGAGAAAAAACATTATTACGGGTCTTTATTGACGCAATAGTACCCAAAATAATAGTTGCTAGAATTTTTGTCTGTTTATCTCTGCGTTTGATCCCACTAATATCAGACACGGCTTGACCGATTTCGGTCTGCTTTTCACTAATGTATTGCAGTAAGTATCACTTAACACTGAACGTTTGTCTCATTGCAATCCTTCTATAAAAAAAAAAAGTTATGAATTAATATATGCATTTGTAATTCACGGAACGAGAAAAACCCAGGAAAACGCAGATGCTATTTTTAAGCGTAAGGTAGTTTCTCCGAAGCGAAGCGAGGGCATTTGTTAGTAATTAATAAAATCAAGAATTTTAAGAATACTAAAATAAACCATTAATTCTTATAATAAAATAATGATGAAATGAAATAGGTGTTTTTGTGATATCGGTAGGAAATATGTATAGTGGACAAAGTTCGCAAAGGCGTAATTTTCATGCGATTACGGCGGCACTAAATCTTCGGAACTCGTTAATCGAAGTTTCTCGAAGCACTCGGTGCCGCTGACGCCAACTGCCTTTGGCAGAATCCCGTCCTTCCACGCGACGCCAATTTAAATGATAAAACTGAGATTGCCAAAGGATAAAGCCGTATAATTTCACTCTAAACCAAATTAAAAATTTGTTTTCATAAAGGAAAATTTTAGATAACAAGTTAACGCGAGCTGGTCTGATAATAATCATGAATAGAACTTACTCAATCAAAATAAAGTATTATATGGTTTATCGTGGTAACTCAAATTGAAGCATCTGTTTTAATCTCTTAGCGTTTTTTTTTTACTGAAACAGCCCCCGATGCTTTAACAGAGTTTTAAAAAATTTCGAGAGAGTTTATGGTTTCTTATATATAAGTTTTGCATTATCTATATCTGAAGAATATGATTTAAGGGAGTATGTCAACTTTCTTATAAACAGTGATACCTTAGTGCTTGTAACCTTCTGGATTTTATTAGCAAACGTGCGGACATTGTACTCTATGCTGATGACACATCTCTAATATTTATGTCTAAAAGAAATAAATTAAACTTTGTACACCAAAATCAGTAGCTTACATGAAATATTCGCATAGATAAATAGACGTTACATAAAAGGTGATGTTATTACTGAAAGCAATCTCTTCCAGAAAACTTTTTGGTAGAGGACAAAGATAAAAATAATAGAAAAAGGGCTAGAGGTATACGAAAAGATAAATAATATCGGTCCTAATACATAAATAATAGTGTAGCAGCTGTGTGAAGTACCTCTCAAAACAGTAATAACGAAACTACTCGCGGCTATCGTGATAACGTAAACTACATATTTATGAAGATAATTTAAAACACCAAAAATGGTGTCGGTACGAGATAAATATAATGTCAGTTGCAAAACAATCGGCGCCACGTTCTCTTAGCGTGCTGACTATTGTGCCACCCGTCTTCCATGTCGCAGTCGTCTCTTCACTGGCCAAACAGGAGATATCGTCCACGCAGTGTCTCCACCTCTGACCGCTCGCGCAATCAATCAAACAATCAGAGTTGCTGCGCGGTCATACCGCACCGGGGGGATTCCACTTGTGGAAAGCGCTGTGAGGCGCCTGCGGACGGCAGTGGGTGCTGCGCGAGGTCATTCGAACATGTAGCCCTTTCCTGCACGAAATAGAATGGTGTTTGGGCCTACCAAGGGCCACGATAC
Organism: Agathymus mariae mariae; assembly: GCA_018251895.1. NCBI lineage: Eukaryota > Metazoa > Arthropoda > Insecta > Lepidoptera > Hesperiidae > Agathymus > Agathymus mariae. Next base: position 8,058 of record DWPT01004310.1, read on the forward strand.
ATTCGCGCTCGCGAGATGAAACGTATTGGGATATGGTCTGCAGCGGTGACTGCAGCCCGCAGAAGGTTGGCTTCCAAACGCTTCCAAGGTTTTTGATTGCTCGCACACCAGGTCTAAGCCTTATTTATATGGCCACGCAATAGCGGAGCGGCGCGACGCGACGAGCACTCAAAGAATACGGGAACGCGACGAAATAATCGTTCGTCTTCTTTCGCGCGCTATTTGTTCTTTCTCTGATTTTATTGGTGGAAAATTAACTTTTTTTATTGGCTAAATAAATAATAATGAATGTTATTGGTCGAATCAGAATGTAACCGGACCGGTTCCTCTTGAGCTAAACCGTCAGCATACCTTTTAAGGTGGCATGAAGCAAATTCTTCAACTGATTTTGCATCGGTATGAAAATAAGAGTTTATCTTTGAGGACGGAAGAAAATTCATCCAATATCGAACTAAACCAAGCGGGATGTTCGTGAAATCTCGCACCCCATTGAAATATAAACGACGGTGTAGCGCTAAGTTCCTTATAATTCTTTATATGCTTGATTAAGCATATCCCTAATTCCTTTAAAAATTAAATGTTTTATGTTTCGGTAGTGCTTTTAATAACCAAGTAGCAGCGGTTTTCTTCCTGGCTAGCAAAGAGCCTATGAACTTCTAAATATTCGGATCCATACGTAGCTCTTTGTTTCCTGCATTATGAATTACGCATTGATGCGTACTATATCTACGAGTACGAGTATCTTGTGTAATATATCCATGTTTCGTGAAAAATTTGAATTGGCACAGATAATGTAACACAGAAATTAAAATAAAAGTAACTTGAATCCAGTTGTAAAACAGACAGAGTAAGGTACAGAGGGAGTCAAAGAGAATTTTAGCGCAGTTTGCTCAAACTTAGTCTAACTTCGACATAGAACTGAAGAATATCGTTGGCTTCACGCCAGCCTTCTGCTTATACTCGTAGTGCAAAAGTGTACACAGATCAAAATTAAATCGCTTTTATTGGACTGCTTGAGTTACCAAACAAGTTTTATTAGTAACCTTGTAATAGCCTCGAGGGGCACTATCAAAAAGTGTCTATTTTTTAAATATAATTGGGACTTTTAGCAATGATATTTTATGTCACAATGGTCAAAGTGAATGTGAATCCATAGCTGACATAAAAGATATTCTCAAATATATTATTTAATTTTACACTGTTATATGTATCAATAATACATTATTAAGAATGAATTTTACCAGCCTCTTTTTGTGTTGCCTTAACATGTTACCTTTCAAGGTAGGTTTGGTAAATACAAATAAAGAGTTTAAACATCAAAGTCTCACAGATTTTTATAAAACTACTTTGATATGATTATATCATAGTAGTTTTATAAAAATTCGAGATTTCGTATATTCCATAAAAGTTTAATAAAACAACATAATTTTTCAACATACTAGAATAATTATTACGTAAATACTAGTATACAAAAGCATACAAAAGCGTAAGGACCTACCCATAACCATCATTATCACCATTGCAACCCACAATTATCCCATTACAGGGCTCAGATTTCCTCCAAGAGAAGAATTAGGGCCAAAGTCCGCAATGCTGGTCCAGTAGACAGAGAACATTATAGGAAGTTCTCAGCGTACAGTTTGCTTTAAGATGTTTTCTTTCACCAAATCGAGCGATAACTAATTGGCATATGCATATAAAAGAAATAGAGATGCGAACAGGATGCAAATTCAAATCGTGCTGCGTGGGAAGCAGCCAAAACAAGCCATTAACAGCAGCTTAAACAAAACTTATACCGGCGAATGTACCACAACAAAAACTTCTTTCACCTCCAAGCGGAGCATTGGGAACGTAAAATAAGACTAAGCTTATGGTACGTCTAAACTTAAGGTAAGGTTTAATAAGATAAGTTAGGACTCAAGATGGCTCTAAATATTATTTCTCGCGGGTTTCATACAAGCTTTACTGCACGTGAGAAAGGAAGATGCGACGCATATTTATACAATCATAGACGTATATCACATTTCATTATGCTCGCATGTGGTAGCAAAGTAGATTAAGCTAATTAATTACTACGTACTGCAATTGTAACAGTGCAAATTTTAATTTGAAAACCAACTTGGCATTCACGTTAGATACACGTTATCCCAAGTGATTTGAATCTGATTCTGGGGTGTGAAATAGCACAAACCGAGAATTTTGCCTCGGTTTCCTTAAAGTTAGCCTAATACTGGAGAAGTGCTGGGAAGCTGCCTACAAAATGTCAATAGAACAGAAGTACGGAGAACATGTATAAAATTACATTCTTAGAAAACGTTTCATGTTTATCGATATGGAAGTTGTTATGGGCTTATGTCGATCAGCCAGTTAATGTTTCGGTTATAATATAAAAAATCTAGGAAACAAAAAGGTTATTAAATAAAAATGATACTTAATTAAAAGACAAAGCTACAAAATTGTACTAAAAAATGAAAATAAATTTAAATAAAATATTATCATACATACATACTGAAATGTTTGCAATCCGTGCCAAGCCAAATAGATAGTTGGTAGATACGTACGCGCCACTACGCACTTTTTACTAGTACTACATTCCGTTAATAATTAAGGTGTCTAAATTGATAAGTGTTGTTGTGTTTTTGGCTTCGCACCGACTTCTGCCATCCTCACCATATTTAAAAGCGACTGTGATCACCTCCATCCCATATTCATACATGTTTATATAATTCATAATATACACATATTTACACACTTCTGTATTATATTATGTTTATATTTTATATTCATTATACATGACATACATATCACACAAATACACTCACACCAGCACTCACACTCGGGTTCGAACCTGGCATGTTTTGGAGTTCTCGCGCCACTTCACTCACCGAATTCTGGCGATTCCGAGCTACCTTCAATACACTAAACATAATATCAACAACATCTATTAGTAAAGGTCGAAGTAATGGCGAGACTAACTGACTACTCGCCTGTAGCGTCATCCGTCGTTATGGACTAAACGCTGGATGGAGCTTCTGGTAGCACTTTTTCTCTTCTATTACTAATGGTAGCACCATTACTCTATTACTCTTAATCCGAAAGTCATAAATTCAAATTCAAAGTCAAAATCATTTAATCATATAGGTATTCTGTAAATACACTTATGCACGTAATTTTCTGCTTCTACTACCGTTTCGGAAAGGTGCCTTAACATTGAAGAGAAGAAACGGCGAAAGCAACTCCTCGACGATAAACTTTCATCACTCTAAAAGTACGCAATCTAAACTAAACTATAATATTGTATTTATTGTCTTGTAAAATTCTGTAAGTGGGCAAAATTAATCTCATAGGTGCATATTGGAAATTCAGAATTTCATGTGTCTCAGGCTTTTCAACAAAAGCAATTTAATTCATGTTCGCCATACTTTGGTGCTATGGACAGATAACTGGCGCCGTTCCAGAACTACTTTAAACAAATACGTAGACGATCCTTTACGGTATTAAGATATTTCTGTGGACACTCGTCTGTTTTTTTTTCTTCATGATTGAAAAAAGAGTACAAGTGAAGGTATTTTATCGTGACGACAAAAGTATTTTGCGAAGACCTCGTGGTCGAACGACACATGTCAATCGGAAGTGATCGATTGATTTAAGGTACTATCGGTAGTTGGATGAAAGCGGTTAGTGGCATAAGTTTTTTAAGGTATTCAGACCGCTTCCATGTTTATCCATGTCCATGTGCATGTTTAACAGATCATATTGTTACTTCTGATCGATACCTTTAATTAAAGCCACATCCGATGCCTATGAATAACATAAGAAATTCTAACGCTTGGTTTTACGCCCTCTGGTTGGTCTTTCTTCCAACCTGCATATTGGTAGAAGTTTACTCTTGGCATATCTAATTATAAGGAGAGGCATGTTGCAATGAGCTTATAGAGCATCCTCCTTCTGCAATAAATAGTCGTGGTTTTAATTTGCTATTTGAAGTAACGCAGTAGCATTTAAGAAACCAATTCGCATATTTACGCGTGTTACTGAGGTCCATGGATGACGGTGAAAACTTATCATTGAAAGACCTGTGTGCTTGTTGTGAAGTTACAAACTACAAAAAAACACGCTCTTCAAATATTTTATTCGTCATCTCTAATGGATAATGTTTCATTTGAGAGTGATCGTTCCACATTCCCTTTAATTGATCGGATACGAATAATGGCGTTTAAATAATGCGAACCAATTTGCTAGTGAATTTTATTACGCGACATATTAATTTAAAAATTGCAGTTCGCTTTCCATGATATACTGATATTTACATAAACATTGAGTTATCAGGGCTTCGGCCGTTATAAAGTGTCGGCAACACGCGGCAATGCTATGAAATTTACATGAATTTCCAGTTTTCTTGTTGTTTTGACGGAATTTACGAGACGAAAAATCACTTATTTATAGTTTTATTTTAATTGCCCCATAATAAAGACCGGCGAGGTAATAATTTATTTATTTTTATACCTCCATTTGGAGTATTTGTATCAACAATTATCATATATGTTTGCATGTAGAAAAGAAACAATATGTCACTATTCAATAGAGTTATTAGTTATTCAAAGTTATACACATCACTGGTACTATTATATTAGTTTTGTTGTAATATATTTCATTTGACAGTCCTGGCAAAATGTAGCGTGCCTAAATGCGCATAAATCGTGCGTGCGATAGTTGGCACTATCTTTCGACATTACAGGCGATAGACTATTGTCAGGTCTTGCAAAGAAGAGAAATTTAGAAAGGATATTATTACTTTCAAACGAGAGTTATTTATTAAATAAAACACCCCACGTGCAGGGTATAACGTTAAATTTACGTGCGGATCGCATGAACACCGGGCACAGTATTGCAATTACTAAAGAAAATGTCGTCGTATATTGTCAAAGTGAACAGCAAAATAACATTTTTTAATCAGTAACATGCCACACTATATATATTTAGTAATAATTAAACCATTTAGAATTACAACTATACAATATTGTATTATCTTAATAATTAGTGTTTACTTTCTATGTAACATCTATTAAACTGTTCAAACTATTCTGTCTAATGCCATATATATGGCAACAACAAAATGAAAAAGAGCCGTGTATACGCATGCAGTGCTTTTTAAATTATTTAAATTACAAGCAACATTCAGCACGGTATTATCTCATGTTTTCTGTTTTCATATAAGTGGAAAAGTGTACTGAAATTCAGTAATCCCCTTTTTTGCATTATTACCATTATTTTTACATCATATATTGCTTTTGTATACATCCACGCATATGTTAT
>DWPT01004311.1:0-13371 GCA_018251895.1 Agathymus mariae mariae
TTTCGCGATCTAGTAAGTAAAAGCACAGATAACAGAGAGGAACATTCAATTTATCTCTTCTCTTTACCTAATGTTTAGTAACAAGTACGGAACTAGGTATATTAAGTGCACAAGTGCACTTAAACGGGTTATTTTGCTTCCGTTCTTTTGTTTGAGGTTAACGCGATCTTAATCTTAACATCTATATCTTAGTGAGATAATTAGTAATATCATTTACTTATCGTATTTCCTAAAGTGTCATTAATCAAGATACAACAAGCACCTAAATCCAATATTTTCTGGAAGTCTATACAATTTTCTAGAAAACTTGATTCACAAGAGAATAATGAATCAAATGCCTGCGGAGTTCGGTATCTTTATCGATCCGTGCAAAACGACTCTAACTTTACCTTTTGGTTAGTTATGTATATCAACTCACGGAAAACATCCTTCTTGATCCTTATATATTGGTATGAAGATACAAAATGGCATGTCACTGTAAAATGGTAAATAGTTAAATTTGGTTCGTTTATAGGTATTGATGATAAATAAATGATTTTCAATTTGATTTTAGTTACCATTCATTTTCTAATATGTGATGTCAAACAATCAAGCTCAAGGGGTAAATGAAAGGCAATAAATAATTTTGGATAATAATCGTCCTCATTTCATGTTTCGTATATTTATCTGGCGGTTATAAATCTGTTTTGCCAGCTTAATCAAGTCTTAATTTTTCATTGCTAGAGGTGAAAGGTTTGTTATCTTCAAAATATTGGGATTTAAGTCATTTGTGGTTGAATTTATATTTTTTTGGGTAATCATTAGTGTACACGCTTCGCATTAACAGAATCGTCGCCTTAAGCACGTACCGTTGCTACCTCCTTCACCAGACTGGTATGACGTAGTAACACAACGTATATGGATATTATTGGCCAGAGATAACACGACTGCGCCGGGCCAGCCAATGGGAAAAACGTGTTGTCGTTTGTCAATTCCATCAGCAACGTGTGCGCGATCGATGCGATTACTCTGTATTCATAATTAAGTAAATTCGTTATTATGTACGCATTGTATTTATTCGCAAGAAACCCAAACAATTTGCAACAACGGCCAAGTTCTATTAAGCTGTGATTTAACTAAGAATAACCATTTGATTGTGAATTTATTTAAAACAACTTCTTTGCTTATTCAAAGCTTGCCACATGAGTGATGTAATGAAGTATCTTAAATTTGCATTCTCCATAAAATGTTAAGGACCATTAACATGTAATTAATCGTTGTAGGTGCTTAGAAAATGACAGTGTTGGATTAACATGGCTACAAATGTACTTAATTCAATATACAGCTCCTGCTCTACAAAGTCTGTATAGAATTGGCCGATATGCTGTTTGCTGATTGCGCCGTGAATAATAAAATTAAACTTATACGATGTAATTTTCTGTTCCATATGCACATTGGTTTATTGTTAATACATAGATGGAACACATTGCATTGTATACACAATTTAATGAAGTATAAATACATAGTAGGTAGGACAAAAGGCAGTTTATTGGTTCAGTGCGAATTCTTCCAGAGAATCTCTGGGAAGAAGGCAGATTAAAAGGATGTGTGAAGAAAACATTAAAACCGAATAACAAACAGTACGAAAATGGATATACATATATACACATTTATAAATTAAAATGTTGTTTTAAATGATAAAAAGTGAAGTGTTTAGAATTTGAACTACCAAACGAGCCCTAGGTCTGTATCAGCCTTAATAACCTTATAAAAAATAATTATAATGGAACAATACATAGGTCTTTCGATGTAATCATAGATTGTAAAATTCATCACGCAGGTGAACTAAGTCGATGCCATGATAAAGTAAAAGAAATCACTGTATAAAACTAACAAGACTCATTTATTTATATTGTCTATTTATTTTGATGTGGGGAAAAGCGGCTGAATCTCGTATGGATTCAACATTTGTGTAGCAGCGTGCTATTTGACCTATTTATATATTAAAATGTCTGTGCAAATAATTAACTAATTTAATGTAGGTACATTGATAGAACGTCAGACAAAAATATAAATAAAAACGCTTATGTCACTGCATCCATAACGATGTCTACATAGAAGAAAATTTAAATAAAATATTTTATATACCGGTTCAGTCTCCATATAGTTTTATTTCTATTATAAATGATAATGAATTAAAATAGTACTTATTCGTCGAAGTGAAAAAGCACCACCTAGAGCTATAAATTGGGACAAACATAAAATTATTTAAATGCCTGATAAAAGTTAACAAAAAGTGTTTTATTACTACTGCTGTTACTGCTGCTCAGAAACAGAGTTAACTATAAATTACTGTTCAATAAAAAGTCTTCCTATTCTTTGTTCCAGCATTAAGATTCTTGCTTGTACTCGTAGTCAGCGCGTGTAATATTGGACATGACTTCGATATAGTAATATTTTTATAAAAACAAAACACGAATATTATATTCTCACCCCACGTAAGCCAATAATACAAATTGAACGCGACGAGCGTTACTATCGCGGGGCAATTCTAGTAGGACGAAAATGTTGAGTAGGTAATACTGGGGAAGGAACTTCAGACACCAATGTAAGAAGCGTTCATATACCTGGGTGGGTCAGAGATCTTATACGCAGTTCACCGTGGATCTAATCATAAAAAATACGTTGTATATGTCGGAAAAATTGTTTAAAAATTAATCCGATTTGCCTACACGAAACAAACAGTAAAATTCACCTTCGCAATACATTTTTATATATTGAAACGTGACATCACAATTAAGCAGACTCCAGAACAACCATTTCAATATCATATCTAGCTGATATCGCTCTTAATACACAAAGTATAGTAAAAGTTACAGTGCTGTGTTCAGAAAATAATTAATTGTCAATTGATTACTTTCTGATACAATGTTATCTATCATTAAACAGTGATTTTATGCTGAGCGGTTGATAGCGGTGTGTTTAAATGGTGTATGAATGCTGTGGAAAATGGTCTACCATACCATGGAAATAGCCAATGGCTATGCCGACGGGCAGATGACGGAAGAGGGAAGGAACGGGGAAAAACAAAGACATTTCACAATTAACTTAGGAATGAAAGTGGTAACCAGTCAAGTACATATAAAAAACCTACCTCCTAAGCCGAGCACCATCAGGACTGGGTTGGATGGTACATACCCCGGAGAGTCTTAAATGAAAAGTTATTTGGCAGCGTTACACCAGGAACAGAAAGACTTGGGCTCAAAAGATGGAGGAAACCCATTACACTCCATTCGCGTATTAAAAAGTTGTCTCTCACACTGTGTGTTATATTTTTTATAAATAAAGTCTATTCACGATAAAATATTACATAATAATAAACTAAAATGCCTTCAATAATTCTCTGTATTTTGAAAAGTTCTTGCACTGTCACTTCATTTTGCGGTGGTCACAGTGAACATTCATACATATAATACAATTCTAACCATGAAGGAAATATTATGAGAAAAACTATTAATACTGTCTTTTATTTACTCAATAGAACCGAAAACAATAGTTGTTAGAATTTGTGTCTGTTTTTCTGTGCGTTTATGTGTATAATCTCAGAAATGGCTTGAACAATTTTTTTATGGTTTTAACTAATGTATTGTACTAGGTATAACTTAATGTTAAATCTAAATAAATTTAGGAGTTATAAATTAATCTGAAACATTGCAGGCGTTATTTCTAAGCGTAAGATCTAGGTCTCTAATAAAAATACATCCATCGAACAACGCGGCGTACGGCGGGTATCCATCCTTACGTAGTGAACGTACCACTTGTACGGACGGCGCGGTTTGCGTCGTCATTCATTGTGCGCTCTGCAATGGACTGGAATAACTTGCCCGCGTCGGTGTTCCCGGCTACTTACGATGTGGGGGTCTTCAAGAGGAGAGTGAATTATAAGTTAAGCGGTTTATATTGTATTATAAGTTTTAATTATGCGGTTTATATTATAAGTTAATGCGTTCAACACATTAGACTTCATCACCACTTAAGATCAGGTGGGATTGTTGTCAAGCATTAACTTAAAAAAAAAAAAAAAAAAACTAACAAGTCTGTCTGTTGATAATTCCTAACACGACAATGTTTTTTTGCACCTAAGCAAAGAGAAAAATCTACTCTCAGGGATGCGCGGGAGGGACATGGGGAATGTTCATGCAGGCCAATGCAGCTGGTTGCGATGGTTATATGGGATTTACGATCGATTTAGGTGCCTACCTACTAAACACCACCTGAGGTTTCCTTTAGTCTTGCGGCTTCTAAGCCTTCATCGGTTCATAGATACTCCATGAGGTCTGTCCCAGCCGGTAATTCAATCCGAGTTAATGTTTATTTATATTTTTAGGTTTATGTTAAAATAATTAACTAAATGCATTACCCTGATATTCCATCGTTCTCCTATGATAAGATTTTCGTTACTCCATGGATATTAAAAAAAAATATTAATGCTTCTCAAATTTAATATCTCATAAATCTAACTAAAATTGATTTATGACTTTAGCTAAAGCTTTTTATTATCATTAGTACATAAATTTTGAACAACAGGGTTATTTCTAATTTTCCATCTGTTGCTTTTACGAGTTGATTAAGCCCACTGCTGTGTTATTCGTTACAATATTTCTCATTCTTCACTAGTTCAAATATATATATACAGATAAAATATTAAGAGTTTTTTGTTTTTTTTTTTACTTACACTCTTGATAATCTAGATCAAAAAAAAACTTTTTTTTATTATAATGCTCAGAAAAAAATTATGACTCAGTTTATTATCGAAATTTATCAAAGGGAAAAAATTTCTAATACTGGAGCTGTTACCGCTACGTTGCAAATCTAAAATAAGGAAGTGAAACCTGCTATATAACGGGTTGATTAACATTGCAACCAACACGGTAAAACATGTCGTATTGATTTTAAAAAGAGGTTTTTAACAAACCAGACAGATAAAGATATTCATTACCACGAAAGAAAACCGTCGAAACGACACTGGGTGTGTATGACCTAGTGATCGCCGTCGATCAACAGGTGCAAGACGTTCAAGGTGGGATGGTTAAGAGTCAAGAGCAGATCTATTCGGAACCTTTAATAGGATGAAAAGGGCATGGTATTTAGCCTTGTATTGTTGTTGCGATTTCCAAAGCATAGTTTTGTCAATAAAATCTTCTAAAAACATTTTCTTAGGATCCATTTGAACATCTCTAGTTGTCATAATAACGCAAAGTGCTGTTCAATATTTTGTAAAGTAATATATAAAAACTTCTGAGATAATCGCGTTACAATGTACGGAAAGAAATTCTCTTCGTCGAGTCGGTACCCCAATACTGGGGGTCGTGATCTCATCACACGTTGTAAAAGATAACTTTCTCTTTTATAATGGCCTTCCATCTCCTCCAGTCTTTTTTCTATCTTGAGTAGCTGCAGCATTGACTAGTTGGTCCGATGCGCTGTCCATGAGATTCTGAGTATTTACCCCCAGCACCACATCTCAACCATATCTATGCATTTCCAGTAGCATTTAAAGTCCACGTTTCTGCACCATACAGGAAAATTGAATGGAAAACGGAAAGAAATAAAACCTTTTAATTAAAATTTGAAAGTCTTCATCGTATTATAGACTTTATGACGATGTAATTACGGTTGGATTTTACTACGTCTTCGATAATTTTGTTAGTGATATTATTCGTATATGCTCATCGATAGTAATCGTATCATAATATTATTTAAAGAGAGAAGCCTGAAAGGGTATTATTAATGGAAATTGAAATAGTGTCAGTGAGATTTAAGCCCTATATCTTTTCCGATAAGGTTTCATTTTAAGTAATCATAGGTGCGTCGTTGGATAGCGACAATCCAAATGGCTGTTTGTTTTAATACGAGATTTTGTCGTAGCAGTTTGTAGTGTCAAAGGGTATACAGCTATTAACAGAGTTCACGTTGATTTTATAGTTAATTCAATACAAGTTGTTGAGGCGCGTATTTTCTCTTTATTTGTTGGAATATATGGTAAAACAACATTACGGAAATGTAGATCTGTACGATTGTAAGCAGTTCTGTTAAGAACTCTTGTAAACCACTAATATTCCGCAATCGCTTCACCTTCACTTTACGTTTGCAAATAACGTACAAATTCGAAGCGATTGGTATTCATTTTTAACAGGCGTTTAATTAATTTGAATACCAAATTCTACAAAATCTAACTCGATACGTGCGTTCGTCTATTGTAAGGTTATCACGACATGTCTTGCCACGTATGTGTAAACTGCGGAATGAACTAACACCAGCGGTATTCCCACAGTGCATTGACGATGTCCCTGGTGCTATTAATATCTATGGACGACTGGGAACACTTCCTATCGAATTGCCTGTCGGGTAGTTTTTATTGCCCAAATAAAACATGTTTACTCCATGTTATTTTTATCGTTATCAGTTATCCTAATTGCCATCCTTCATCTGTGTCGTTAGCGTTGAGCATCGAGTACTCGTCTTTTCAATCAAAACGACATATCTGCTGTGTGCGGTGGAGGTCGTGGTTCGACAAATGATCAGACGAACCACCCGATGGTGAGTGGTCACCGTTGCTTATGAATATCAGTTACACCAAAAGTATCACAGTTTCCTTGCTGACCGAAAAGAAAGTGGGGGAGCCGCATTGTTACTGGCTCATAAGCATTTCATGGTCGCTTTTACAAATAGGTTGGTAGCTAACCAGGCGGGCAAAACACCCTTCCACCGTGCAAGTACCGTGGAGATTAAACTGGCTGGTACAGAGCTCAGGCCCTATAACAGGAGTTCAGCAGTTTTGGCTCGAGGGTGACGTCCTGATAATGAATCTAGTGATGTGAACGTTGATTTTCTGTGCGGAGTACTAGGGAAAATCTTGTACGCCTTATTAATATTTCTAAGTTCCGTACGCATTCCAAATGAATCATCTTACTTTAATCACAGAAAAAAACATGTGAGATTATATGTAATACCTCGGTATATTATTTGAAAGCCTAACTCGGTTAATGCTGGTTCCACTGTTCCGGGATGACAGAGGGTTAATTAATGTCAGGTAGTACGATTGTCTTTGTATTACTAATGTTTAAAAGGCATAAGTGTGTTTGAAGGGATGATATTATTATTGAAGTGAAATAAAGAAGAGTTGAACTTTGTATAGATGTACATGAATAAAATAGCTTTATTGTCCATCCTTAAGTCGGGATCATCCCGCCTCTAAGGACTTCGCGGTTTGGTAGAATAACTTTCCTGCGTCGGTGTTCCCTACTACATATGATGAGGGAGTCTTTAAGAGGAATAGACAAGTTAGTGCGTCCAACATATCTTGGACTTCACCACCACTCACCAGCAGGTGAGATTGTTGTCAGGTATACCAATTTTATGTAACAAAAAAAATTTGAAAGCGAAGCTGTTTCGCAACCTATTTTTAGAATACACTTCGTTACGAAAGTCCCATATAATATTCGCGAATTGTTGTTGGCAATGAAATTTTTTTTGAAATAAGGACCCACTTGAATGCAAGTCAACTATGTAATTGTTTGCGATCAATCTGGCGGAACGACGGATGCGACAAATGTGCCAGATTTCTCCTGTTTGAGATCTTTGGATGGTGTCAAGTACACCAGTTTATTACCTATATTATACCTATTATTCGAGAACAAATATTTCACTGTCACATAAATCTCTGCCGCGACCGAAACTTAACCCAGGACGACTCGGTCGCTAGGCAACGTCACGACAACAGGGCAACAGGGTGGTTTTATTAATTTGGAAACGTTCTATTGTCGTCGATAATTAAGTTACTTGGCTCAGAGGTGACTCACCTCATAGGTAAAATATTTCACAGGTGGTTAAATATTGAGAGCTTGATTGCGGATTGAACTGAAAAAACACGAAAATACATAATAATCACAAACGTTGCTGTTTTGTATTTGTTAGCAATGCAGAAAAAATATAGCGATTTGTTGTTGTTTGTTTGATAAAGCTACATCGTTTCATGTTAAAAAATATAGTGTCTAATTAAAATGAACCATTCGGTAAAAAATGAGTACTTGCGTTTAAATTTAAGCAAATAATCTTACTCTGTCTCGTGTTTCCACGTAACACCAGACAGACAAATATTAATTGTAAAATATGTAACATATTCTATCTATATTGAAGTTTTTAAGGATGTCAATGTAAAGATTCAGCTTTGTTACTTTTTTTAATTATTCAGTACTAGTAAACCGGTCTCATATCGCTTCAGAAAAATCACGTCTTACATTCAGAAACAGTATCTAAATTTTTTCGGGACTGGGTTTTAATCATTCTGTGAATAAGAAGTATATTAATTTATAACTTTTTTATTTATGAACGGATTGAAATTAAACTAACGTTAAATTTTAGACGTTAGTCTTAACTACAGATATAACGAAATCAATTAAGCCATTTCTGAGATTAGCGCGCACAAACGCACAGATAAACAGACACAAATTCTTACATCTATTGTTTAAGGTTCTATTGCGTCAATAAAGGCTCTCAATAATAGTTTTTGTAATTACTTAATATTTATAGATATAGATTATAAATTTGATACTTTTAGTAAAACGTACATATTTCAAATCGTAATGGTATAAAACTGATCATAATCTACGTAACTAAGAGTTACAATTTAAATTGTACAATATTTTCGTAAGTGGGTAATAAAGATTGTATATTTTGCAATATTAATAACGTTAATATTGTAATTTTTTTTAACTCTGTGATTTTATGCTCGAAATAGACCCATGTGTTTTCATTCGAGTGGTTAATAATACGAAATGCGGTTGTTCTAATATAAACTGTGCTTTGATGTTGAATAGTTTATACATATAGATATAATTGTAAGAAGTAGTATTTGGGCAATATTCCAATAAGTTACTTTATCAATCATGTATCAAAGGTTTAATATCTATATTAAATTAAGGTGTAAAGTAAATGAAATCCTGTCACAGTTATCATTGTTCCAACCACTTGCTTGCTTTGACGACCCCATAGCCCAGTTGGTAGTGACCCTGAGTGCTGAGCGAGGGGTCCCGGGTTCGATTCTAGGTCGGGGCAGACATTTATGTGACAGATAAATATTTATTGTTGGGTCATGGGTGTTCATTATTGTTTTGTTTGTTATTACAGTGATCTCACCGCGGAATCAGCACTAATAATGACTTGTGAACTTCGAGAATAATCATACCATGAATCAATTTTGTACGTGGTATGACCACGTCTAAGGCTACGATAATGATGACCAGCTCTATTAGTTTATTACACTGTGGTGTGTTCTGCATACAATATACATTAAGACTCCGCCTTCTATGTAAAATCTTTCATTACCGCCAAATTAATTATGCTGCTTAAATCACGTATCTAAAATCAATGGCAGCAGTGTTTGGTCGAAGTGACAGGGTTCTCTAGCCCAACCTGCTCTGCTCAGCTAAACAACAGACGAGCTTACGGCGAACAGCCGGTACCACCCATTTTAATTCCGAATGTATTTTACTGTAGAGTATATATGGTAGAGCATTTTTCTGTGTCGCTATCCACAATCCTCTTTCTGGAATCAAACGGGAATAGTTTTTTCTTTTTTTGTTTGAATTCCCTCTGCCTTTATATAATATTAGTATAAATAATCTTACTAATTTATATTAGTAATTTTGACGTAGCGAATAAATAATTGAGCGAAAATGTTCACCTGAATGGTAATGCGCACTAATTTAAGTAAGCCATATAAACATGTATTATGGTTTAAAATTTGATTAAGCCAAGTTAACATTGTGAATAACTTATTAATCTAATTTGATGAGATGCGTAATCGGACGAGATTACCAAAGCAAAGCAAACAACCATTCCATTAATAATAGTAACTATTGTTATATATTATATTAACCCTACATTGATTTTTATTATTTTATTGTTCGACAACAATGTCAATAAGAATAAAATTGAAATAAGAAAAAAATCTACAGCTCAAGGCAATAATAACACGTAAAAATACTTAATTTCTCCATGACAATTTATTTTCTCCACCTACGATACAAACCAGCCTCAAATACAATCCTTTTACGAATGTACTTATGTATGGTATTACGAAATGAATAAAATATATTCTTACAACGGTTCCCTACTATCATTACTATCATTCATTTTAGTAGAACTTAGCGGTAATTGCATTAGTGGACCCGAAATATTTTGTGGCCAAAACTGACGTGGGTTCACGTGGGAATGTATCCATATGTTAGTTCCGTTCTACCGCGTAATGTACGTAATGATTTTTGCTTGAATTTTTTTTTTATCTTTTGTTTATCTACTACATACTACGACACAATAAATACATTTGAGTTTGAGCAGCTAATTAGTATTCAGTGACAGCAAAATAACTGTGAGTACAGTACATACTTGCAAGGAGAAAAAAAATCTTGGTGGTTTTTCTTATTGCAGCAAAAAATTATGAGATTACAGATCATTTTTTAACAAACTTAAAAACATACATATAAACCTTTCAAATACATATAAAACTTTGGCATACATATAAAACATTCAAATACCATGACCGTGACTATGGGTCCGTTAGCTCCGTGGACCATGATGCAAACTTTACGCTAAGTACACAGCCATTTCACACCTCATAAGCTTCACAAAGAATTTTCTTAGCTTTGGAATAATAAAGAAAGCCGCGATTTGACCGTCAGTCGCGTCATTAAATGCTGCGCGCTCTGTGGATCTAACCGCTGCAGACGGAAGCGACTATCATTTTATCGTTAAAAGGAATTAAAAAATGATATCAGGAAGTTTGATATTTGGACATAATGATTTAAATAAATGTCATATGCTCGTATTATTATCTTCACTTTTGCTAAATTGTAGTCGGCCAGAGCTCAAGTATGTTGACGAAAAAAATAGATTTCCATATATGAGTATACATATATATATGTCTTTCTCACTTATATCATCATCGACATTATACGTCTTGATTGTGACATATGCTCACCATTAAAACAGTGTCAAGTTCAGTGCGTGAAGATGCCGTTAGTTTAGTGTCTCGTGATGCGGTACCTAAGAACATAAAACGAACTAAAGTAAAGTTGGAGGGCTCATCTGTCATTGGTATATGTCAAGTGCCAGCTGACAAGAATTGTAGCGCATTGCGGGCTCGCTATGACCAAGATCGATGCAAAAGAAATCGTGTATACCCGTTAAGAAATAAATAATACGCTATCAGCTATATTTGAAATCGATGGTAGAGTCGAAATATTGTGAGTAGATGTAAGCAGTATTTAACTCTAAAACATTTAAATTTACCTCTCGTGTGCGAGTCAGTTGTGCCGCGAAACTTTAACACGAAGCACTAATTCTGTCATATGAACGTGAACAATGTTCCGAACTGCAAAATTGATTTTTGAGTTTCCCGGTGTAGTTTGAGTTGCCTTTGGAGACTACTCGTAGTTTATTTTTAATACATTACCGAAACCTTACATTACAATTTACAGACATCCTGTATAAATTACTGAAAATTTGTATTATTCAATTTCGGAGTGTAAGGACTTTCATCCACCGTTGATTCTGAGCTTTACTCATTGTGCACTATAATAACATACGTACGAGGCATACGAGGCTTTTTCTAGGTAGCCGGGCTTGATATTACTTAACATAATCAAAACTTAATCACATGATATAAAAGTTTTTTCTATGGCCTGGTTTGTCAACGTGATTGAAAATCCGGCGAAATCTCTGATGCCATGAATTCGTTTGAGAACGTCACTTTAGTCTGATTCCGGCTCAATATTTCTAGTTTTGATCTACAGATTATCATTTCACAACAGTCAGTAGTTAACTACTTTAATGACTCTATCACTGTTGCAGTACATCAATCATGTTGGACACTTTGACTTCTTGACCTACTTGATATTTGATTTTTTTATTTATATGGAAGTAGCGATAACTATTGACTTGCAAATAAATAGGTTTTTAATTTTGTTTAATGTAATTTTTTATGTATTTTTACAGCTAATACGCTGTAGAATTCGGTATATTATGTGAAGTTGCAAATACTCGATGAGCCAGCTCCGTGTGGTGGATACTGGTAACTACTCAAATTTTAATTGAGCAATAGTAAAGTTACCAAGTTAATAACTACGATGAAAACATATTTTACATTCCAAGAATAATAAAATAATGCATTCTTTTCTAACAAAAAAATAATTTTTCGAATACGAAAAAATTCTTCCGACAGAAATGTTCAAAATTCTTTTGTGTTTCAAGAAATTTTATGAATATAAAAGTAAATGTTGTTTGGGAAGAAGCATCGTAATATTTACTTAATTTTCAGATGAAATTTTTCAGACGGTCGTGAAGTGTAATGGAATTTCAACGTGGTATTTTCTCTTATGTCAATAACTCATGAAGGGATAAACAGACCACCTTCACCTCGCTGCTTACAGCCGCAAAGAAGTAGGCGACACGTTTTAATCTGACTCTCTTTCACAGTTCAAGGTGGTAGCCAGCAAGAGGCCAGGCTCTTTTGTCTCCTCCATGATACGACAGGCTGCACCACTAGCAAGGGCTTGGACTCAAGACCACAAAAATTTCATTCGACATAAAATTTTAGAAGACTCCACGTAAACAACGAAAACACCAACAAACATAATGACGTAAACACACATAATTCCAATATTTGTATTTTTCCTGATTTTTTTTTATACTTAAAGACCTGAGTCTTAGAAAGGTTAGGTTTTTACGCCTGCGTGACCAGTGTTGAAGAAATATTATAATTAACATTTTAAAATATTTCATACTGGTTTATTCCTTGTCGTAAAACCTCTTAATACGACCGGGAACTTAAGCATTTATGATATTAACGTATTTTTCAGATGAAAATATTTAGACAGGCGTTGTGGAGCGTAATGGAATGTAAATTAGGTAAATATTTGAGTCAAACCAATTAGTTTTTTTGCATGCATAAATCTGTGAACGTTTCTCTCTCGGTCGGTTGTTAGGTTCACGGAAGATGTTGAGGAATTGTCATGTTTTCATGGTTGATGGTTAAGTTTACTGTAACGATGGTGGTGTACAACAAGCGATTAAAAAAAACAGACTTTATAACGTCAAAAACTTCAAGAGTTTATAAGTTCATGAGAAATTCTCGTATATAGAGTATATCATTATTGAGAACCTTTATTTCGCTACTATAAAGATAGATAATAATAATAATATATTTATTTGGAACAAAAAACATATAGGTACAAAGATACATGTGAGAAACGTCGATCCTGCATAAGTATAAACTGTGTTGCAGTGATCAACGCCCTCCATTAAAATAGGTGAACAGAGCTCCATACACCA
>DWPT01004312.1:0-13371 GCA_018251895.1 Agathymus mariae mariae
GGTTTCGGATATATTTTTATTTCGGATATCCGATAGTTTCGGTTACGGTTACGGAGCTCCATAACATCCCTGATAAAAATAGTCAATTGATGGGGCATGTAATATAAATTTAAATTATATGTCTTATATGTGCTAAATATAAATAAATATTATATAAATTATGCAAAAAATATTTTTGAGTTTACCAGATTAAAATGTATTATTGTTCGTTTAATATGACTTTACATAATTCAAATAAAATAAACCATTGCGGGTAATATAAGCTTCATAAATTCAATAAAAGTATTCAATACGTTGTTGCTGATTAATATAATTACGTTAAATGAGTTGTACTATACTTACCAATTCAAAAATTATAAAGTTTAATAAATAATAATAGCTTTAACTGCACACAAACATATTATAAAGTAGTACAGCACATAAAATCACATTTCATATCATAAATGTTTAAATCAACATTGAATCATAGGGTTTTTGTAAAACAAACTACTATAGTTATTATTCAAATTCAGTACAATATTATTTCTTTCTTGGTTTTTTTTACACAACCACACTACATGTATCGTAAAATTTTTCATATTAGTCTTATGTTATATTCACGTGATACAATTGGTCTAAAATATTAATACTCAATTCAAAATAAAACTTATATTGTTTCTTTGTATTTCAGTTTCAGTTCTACTGAAATAGTGCTAGGCTAAGAATACACGTAACGAACAAACACACTTGAGGAGAATAACAATATCATAAATTTATGGGATGAAGAAGAGCAGAGAAATATAATCATATCTGAACGAGAAATTGACACGCACTGTGTTGTCACTGTTGTCACATAATCGTTTTCTGATTTTCTGTAAGTCATTGAAAAAATAAAAGAACACATTATAAGAGAGTAGCCGCTGTAGTGTTGTAAGCAATATAACTATTATATCTGTTTTAGTTAAAATATATATTGTTCTTAATAACGTAAGTTTAAAATCATGCATTAAGAATATTTTTTTTAATATAATTGATTGATCATTGCACATATATTTGTTACGAAGGAATATTTTCTTTGTTTAGTTATTCGAATGTTAAAAATTACTCGGTTTATGTATACGTTTCCTTACAGCTTGTTAAAAGGTTACTACTCTGTGGCTACAATTAACGCGTATGCAGTTCAAGACATTCTTCCCATGATATAATAGTATACTCTATGTTGTCTAAAATCGTGTACTACCATTTGTGGATGACAAATGTCGATATAAATTTAATATCGACTCGACTTTCGCTTACAAATTTAACAATAGAGTACTAGCAATGGTTGCCTATACTTTGCTCTCGATTCTATTATTCTTAACTTATCAAAAAATAGTGTTTTACTTTATTACTCAGGAGACCTAGTCAGTCATTGCTCATTAGTTCTGGCATTAGGAAACACAGACAAGAAATGGTAGGAAATAATCAACTGTGCTGTGTACTAAGCTATACTTACCGTGCGTTTGACTGTGACGAGTAGACAGAGAATGTTTGTGGACACATTGGACTTGTTTGAATTCAAGCTAAGCGAGAAGCGAATATCTGGCGAAGCGAAGAAACTGAATTGAAGCGACATAACTTTTCCTCCGTTTTGTTGCGAACCTTGCGTTTGGTGCGATTAGAGAATTTAGAAATATCATTATGCCACGGAGCCCATTGCAGGGTTTGTAAAGGTTATTTTCGAACTTATATTAAATTTCATACTCACTGACTTCGTGTTTTTAACGTGATTGTGTATAGTGTACCTTTTGCAGTAACAAAAATATTTATTTTAATAAACTCGCAAGAACGATTGACTATGAAACCATAATTTAGTGAGCGTAATTAATTTAATAATAAGTCAATAGAGCCGTAAACATGGTTAAAGAGGCTTTAATGTGTAAGTAAACTTGAGAAACAATGACTATCGTGTGATTAATTTTCCGATCTTGTTATTAAAAGGAGCCATTTACACGTATCGAAAAGTCACGTAGTCTATTTGTTTGTGAAATGTCTTGTGGACATATTTGATTGTGAAATATTTTTAATTAGGGCTCGTGTAGATTTGTATCGTGTAAAAATGGATAGCAAAAACATTCAGAAAAATGCTATGCAGAAAACTGCAGAGTTTACTTTCACTCCACCGCCGGAAGCGCCTGTATTTGAGCCCACGCTTGAAGAATTTACGGATCCATTGGGATATATTGCTAAAATTCGTCCTGTTGCGGAACTAACGGGAATATGTAAAATAAAGCCTCCCTCACGCTGGCAACCACCTTTTTCCTTAGATGTGGACAAGTTAAAATTTGTCCCACGGATACAAAAAGTCAACGAGTTAGAAGCCATAACACGCGTTAAGCTTTTGTTTTTGGAAAAAATATTAAAATTTTGGGAACTTCAAGGTTCACCCCTTAAAATACCAATGATTGAAAACAAAACATTGGATTTGTATTGTTTAAAATTTTGGGTAGATGAGGAGGGTGGATTTGATAATTGTAATTCACCTAAAAAATGGCGTAAGATCGCGAATACGATGGGCTATAGTCAAAATGCTAATACAATGAATTTCCTTCGTAATAATTATGAAAAAATTTTACTTCCCTATGAGATATTTGAAAAAAGTAAAGCAGATATTTTAAAAACTGTAAAAAAAACCGAGATTAAAACTGAGATCAAGGCTGAAGGCTTAATCACCAAGCATGGATTCAAGGAAGTACCCTTAGAATCCATAACTCTTTTAAAAAAAGAGGATTTTAAAGAAGAAAAACCACATAAGAGTATTAAAAAGACAAAAACAGGTTCAGATATCAAATGTGAAGAAGGTTCCCAAACTCTTCCTATTACAGAGGAAATGAAAAGAAACAGAGAGTTAAGGAGATTGGCATGCTATGGACCAGGACCAAAAATGCCTGGATTGAATGATGAAGAGTTTGACATAACAAAATCTAGAAAAAGACCTAGATATGACCTTGATCCTTTAGCTATTTATGTGTGTGCTATTTGCCAGAAAGATCATAGAGATGACCTTTTATTGATATGTAATGGATGTTCTGATACTTATCATACATTTTGTCTGAAGCCTCCTTTGAATAGTGTGCCTGATGGAGACTGGAGGTGTCCATGTTGCATAGCCGAAGAAGTCCACAAACCAGCTGAAGCATTTGGATTTGCACAAGCTGAGAGAGAGTACTCTCTGCAGCAGTTTGGAGAAATGGCTGACAAATTTAAGTCAGATTATTTTGGTATGTCTGGTCATCTAGTGCCAACAAATGTAGCTGAAAAAGAATTCTGGAGAATAATATCTTCTGTAGAAGAAGATGTAACAGTAGAATATGGTGCAGACTTGCATTCAATGGATCATGGTTCTGGCTTCCCTACAAAATCATCCTTGAATTTGTACCCTGGTGATCAGGAATATGTTGACTCAGGGTGGAATTTAAACAATCTTCCAGTACTAGATGGCTCTGTATTAAGGTTCATAAATGCGGACATATCTGGTATGACTGTGCCATGGATGTATGTTGGGATGTGCTTTTCAGCATTTTGTTGGCATAATGAAGATCATTGGAGCTATTCAATTAATTATCTACATTGGGGTGAAGCTAAAACATGGTATGGAGTACCAGGGAGTGGGGCAGAGTTGCTGGAAACGGCAATGAAGGCTGCAGCACCAGAGCTTTTTAAATCTCAACCTGATTTACTTCATCAGTTAGTTACAATAATGAATCCCAACATATTAATGGCTGCAGGTGTTCCTATTTACAGAACAGATCAGCAGGCTGGAGAATTTGTGGTTACATTTCCTCGTGCTTATCATGCAGGGTTCAATCAGGGCTATAACTTTGCAGAAGCAGTAAATTTTGCACCACCAGATTGGTTGAAAATTGGAAGAGAGTGCATTATGCATTATAAAAATCTCAAAAGATTTTGTGTTTTTTCACATGATGAACTGATTTGTAAGATGGCTTTAGAAGGTGATCGTCTTGATTTAGAAACAGCATTAGAAACACAGAAAGAACTTGTTAATGCAACTGAGGAGGAAGGTAGATTTAGGGCACAATTAGCCAGAAAGGGTTTAAAAAATGTTCATCGAACAGCATTTGAATTGCTCGGTGATGATGAGCGCCTTTGTGAAGTTTGTAAAACCACATGTTTTTTGTCTTCTGTATATTGTGAAGATTGCAGGCACATGGCGTGTCTTCAGCATGTAAACGAATTTTGCAAATGTCCATGGGAAAAGAAGGTTTTGAAATATCGCTATGATATGGATGAATTGCATATAATGTTGCAAACTATTGACTTTAGGGTTAACAGTTTTGACAAATGGATGACAGAAACCAAAAATATACTGCTTCCTACAGCACCTGATATTGGCAGGTTACAGAAATTAAAGTTATTGGTTGATGAGGCTCAGGAATTAAAAATACCAAAGTGTTTGTTATTAGCACAGTTGAAAGACGAATACACAAAAGCCACTGAAAATGTTGAACCAATTGTAATAGAATTAGATGACGATTGATTGATTGTATGGTAGCAATTCACACTACATGAGATGTTTCAAATGTCTGTATTTTAGTACAAAAATAATTCCATAGTATTAATAAGTATATTATTATTGTTGATTTGTAGCTTCAAATAGCCATTATTAATAGTATTTTTAAAATTATTATTTCATCACAGCAGGCAGCATAATTATTTAAGTTTGTATTAAACATCGTGTTGTTTTTTCATGCTACAAAAATGTTGAACTTAGAAATATTTGAATTAAAATAATTGTGTCAGTTGATGTAATTTTTTTAAAGTTGTGTATGTTTATAGCACATGCATATAGGAATAAGGACATTTATATTTTAATTACAATTTTATTTCTATGCACAGTTCAACTTAGGCATAAAATTGGGCTTAAATAATCCCACCGTTATATAAATAAGATTGTTTGTATAATTTGCAAATTACAGGGGTTTCATTGTCTTACCTCTTTCAAACAATATAGCATAGACTCATGTGTAATTCTTTGCTTTTTATTGCTATTGATCTCAATGATTATTACAGTATTTAATTAAATTATAGTATGCTTATTTAGTCTAATTTGTTGTTAACCTACTTCCAGTGCTATAAATTTCATTGTATTACTAAATATGGATACTATGCTGTCTCAGTGGTTTGTGTATAGTTAGAAAATATTTTAATTTTCTTGAAATTTATTGCTTAAATTTACCTATAACTTGACTATATACTTTTAATAAATAGATTGTGAGATGTACCCATTTGATTCCATAAGAGTTGGATTGGGTAGGTATTAACACTTAACGTTTACCGTTATTCTGACGTTATTTCAAGTTTACGGCGAGATTGTTTTTCTCGCATAATTATGATTATGCAATTGGGCCTAAATATTAAAATAGAATAAACATTGTATACACAATACAGTTTAAATGTTTGTCTACTATGACATAACTTATCCTAATAACAAATTTGGTAAAGTTTGCAATACTCAAGTGTTTCAGATAATATGCAGTCTGTGTTTACATGGTTTTAAGTGTTTCCAATAATATAAGAGAGTGGTTTCATTTGGGAACACTAATTATTGGCTCAAAATATTTGTAATAGTAGTTTGTATGTGGTGTAGTTTTCTGGTGTGTTTATTAAAATAGGTGTAAAGTATTTTAGAAAATCTGTAATAAAATTCATCCGCTATCCATGGTTTTGCTGCAAACGAGTTTCCATTGGATGCTGAAATAAATAAATCAATCAATCAATCAATCTTGTGCACCAAGTCTTAATAAAACCTGTATCTAACATTTGTAACGAATTAAATAGGATAGATGTAAAATAATATTGTAATTGAATTAAAAATTATAGTGTGTTACATGTTCAATTTTACAATAAGCAAATTATTGTTTTCACATCTTCAAATGTGAATGGCTATGGTAATGTAAATATAAACATAAATGGTTATTTTTTTTTCCATTTAGGTAGGTACTACAAAAAAAAATATATTGACCAGCATTGTACATCTCATTTGGTTTTTTTAATAATGATTGCCATTTGTTTGACTGATATATTATTCACTTTAGACTTACCTAAGTTAAGATATAAGTACTCCTAATATTAGTGTAACAGTGTAAGTTACTTTTAGTTACACATTTTGTACTGTGATCCAGAAATTTATTTTAAGTGAAAAAAAATCGAATCCCCGAGTAATGGATGATTCAGTATATTTTATTTCAACTACTGATTATTTCCGTTTTCTACACATGTCATTATGGTTTATTGATGTTCTTCAATAGTGTTTTATGTTGAAGAATTTCTGTATGTTATTGTGCTTGTGTGTATTCCAGAGTAACTGTGACTTAATGAATTATGAATAACTGAGTGAATTATTTGTAGTTGTTGACACAAGGATGTATTAATATTACTATTTAATTAAATCTGTAGCACAATTATTTGTTTCATTTCAATCATAAATTTTGTTGTAGATGGAAAGGTAGGTAGGTATTAATAAAAACATCTGAATTTGTGCGATTATTATTATTGTGTATAAAATAGAAATATACGTCTTACGTATTTTTGGTAGCATAAATTAAAATACTTTAATAAAATAAAAAAAAGAATATAAAAACACAAACATTAATTAAGTACTTTATAGAATACTATTAGGTACTGTATTCATATTAATAATGTAGTTATAGAGACTTCTTTACAGAATTACAAACATAGCCAATAGTGTACTAGAAATAGGATGGCATGATGGTCACAGGTCGACAATATTTAAATACCACCACAGATATATAAAGGGATTTCCTCCATACTAAGAGTTATATGTTCTTGTTTCTCTCATCAGATCCAAAAGTAGGTTCAATATAAAATAAAAATGGGTGGAAAAACCCCACTACACAAATCAAACATTAACAGAGTACATTCCTTTTGTATATATAAAGAACAACATTCAACAACTTAATGAAAAATAAACAACAAAAATAAAAAATTAATATGTTTGTGTAAAATACAAACATCATAAAATACTAGAAATGATAAGAAACTAGTTTGAATATATTATGTACAAGTTAAAAAAGTAAAAATACAGAATTGAATAAAATATTCAAACACGGTCAAATGGTCAAACGAATGTATAAATATATCTAGGCTTAAAAAGCTTTTGGTTTAAGCGACATTTTTGAAACTTTACAGGAGTTCTCCTGTTTAAATTTAAAGTTTAAAATCTTGAAACATAAAAAAACTACATGATCTTTTTGAATGGGGTAAACGGCATTGCAATTCATTTAAAAACGTGGAGTTGTTAATGCTAACAGTAAACAAACTAGATTTATAATTACAATTATATTTCTCCCTTTTTGGAGTGTAAGGAAAAATGATTTAAGTGTATTTATCATTACAATTAGCCACAGGAAAAAATCTTAACTGTAAAGCACATTTTCAGAGTAAGTTAAAAGGCATGATGTGATGTAGTCAAAATGAATAGTATCAAGCTATTTTTCTTAACTGCCAATTGAGATTAAAATGACGTGCAGGCGAAATTACTTATAGGATATGAAACATTGAAAATGTAATGTATTTATTCAGTATCATAATAATAATAAAAGTGGAATCCGTGTCAATGTCCGCAATTATTATTATTTCAGCAAAATATTTCAAACAAAATGTCTACTTGGTTAAAGTTTACCACACTGTATTTGGGTGACGGACAAATTATTTAATTTATATCACACCGTATAAATGGTATAAGTCAAAATAATTGAAATATCTCAATAAAAATTAGGAAGAAGTAAACGTTTCAACCGATTCAATTATTTATCTGCTAAAGGCAAATTGGTTTTTATCTAGTTTATATTATTTTATGGTTCAAATATACTACTGAAAAAACATTAGAAATTGACGTCAAATAATAAAAGGCCACTTTGCAAAACACCTTAAAAGTGTAGTATTTCAAACGCCAAAAAAGTGATCCGATTTGAACAAATCCGGGTTCATTCGACGGAGAAAAAATCGATGATTTCGAATATGTATATTATACAATATCGCCAAATTGTCGCATAAACCAAATAACCTTTCACCTGTCGATATAATCAAATATCAATAAGCGCAAATATCACAACCATAACAGATTAAAGGATTAATGTAGGTTCTCTTATTTACAATAAACAATACTGATAAATTAGATCTGGAAAGAAGCATGCATTGATTCTGGAGAATTCATCAGAATCATTCTTAGAAATTATCTCATTAATAAATAATAAGTTTTTAATAGCATCAATGTTATAAATATACAACGTTATCATTTTCAATAGCAATAAACATCACTACATTTAAGAACGATTACAATTATTTGTGAGTATTATCTCGGCCTATTAACGCAGTGCACTCATGTAGTAATTACTACTATATAATTAAAACGCTTTGAAGAACATCAGAGTTAAACATTTCATTGATTGGAGAAATGTTAAATTTCAAACAACTATTTACCGATGATTATGGAACAAGTATAAACACTAAAAATGAGCATGCGTTAGCCATTTCGAGAAGTGACAGTAAAACCACCAAAATAACTAGTAGTAATACTAGTAGAATCAATGTTACAAATAAGCGATAATAATATAAGTACATCTATCACACGACACGGTCTACCACGGCGGAGATTGAACATGGGACTCCCCCTCGACAGTCACCTTTTTAGACTCTTTAGAAATAATGACTAAATTGTAGTTTTACGATTATATCAATCCGTGTTAAAGACGCGGTTTGTGTACCCATACTCATAACTGTGGTCCAGTTTCCAATGTGAGAGTTTTTTGTCGTGTTAATTTACAATGAAAATTTTTACGGTATTTATTAATATATATATAGACTGAAATATTAAGTACATCAATAATATCAACAATTATAAAAATAAAACAGCTATAAGTAATAAAATTATTTGGTATTTAAATGCAGCAAAAATATCTTGTTTACTTAATAAAATTATATGATCATTTTCACATAGGTTTTGCAAGTTTAATGAAATGTAAGCGTGACTGAAAAAACTAAGCTAGGTTTATTTTCCTTTATTATTATTATTATTGGGAGGTTAAATACTTCCACCTCCATTTCCTGTCAGGGGAGATGCCCTGTTAGAGGGCGGATAACGATTATTAAACATTAACGTTATAATATCTGTTTACTTTAAATATTCTATTACAACAAAAAAGTATAAGCCCTTTAAATCCATGTGATTTTTATTTAATGATCGAGGATACATCTGCGTCACAGACCTATATAGAAGGCACCTAAAAATATTTTTTGGAGTATATTACTGTATAATGATAATATGCATTTTTGCAACTTACAGATTCATAACCCTATCAAATAGTGAGATGAAGGTCACTAGTTCGGTCCCGTGACGGAGTCCTTCATTTCCCGACCTTTGGTTTCAATGGGGAGCGCAAGGCACGCGATCGCAGCCAAGATGGCCGCTAATGCGTACACTCCAGTTGCAAGTGCTATCGAGTTCTTTAGAAGCACCTGAAACCAATTTAATAATACGGATAATATGCATAAAATATTACAACAGAAATCCTGGAAACCAATAATACTAAAATCAATATCTATTTTTGGAATTAAGTTAGTGTTTGTGATGTCATGTTTGTGTAAGTCCATTGCATCCGCAACACTGGGAATCCTAATGTGGCGTGTGAGTGTGTGAACGTATATTATTTTATTGAGTTTCTTGCCCCATATAATATGCTTATTTAAATATCGAACTATTTACATTTCCGGCAGAGGACTCGTACCTATGTGCTCCCACTGAGGACACTACGGGTTATTTTTTATATAAATAAAAATTGTAATATTAAAATTTCATGTTGTACCTGTAACTGTTGTGTGAGTTGCGGTTTAGCACAAAAGTACATTTATGCAATGAAACTCTGTTGCAAAAGGTAGTGCCTATCTATGACTATCAAAGCGCTATGTAATACTATTTTTCCTGTTTATTATTTCGAAGAATGTTGTTGATAATAAAGTAAAAATAAGCATTCTGTTAAGTTGTTTGAAACACGTTTCAAAGTTTGCTCTATTTGGTGGCAACTGAAATGTATGTAACGAAAGTTGTAGTCGAAAATATATGCTCAAGGAGTACTCGAAATTTTACTGAACCTTCTTTTCAATATATTATGGAAGTAAAAAGATGAAAATTGAATGAAATGAATTCGACGAGCCCATAGCCCAGTGACGACCCCATAGCCCAGTGTTAGTGACTCTGCCTGCCGTGCGAGGGGTCCCGGGTTCGACTCTCGGCCGGGGCAGACATTTATGTGACAGATATATGTTTGTTCTCGGGTCATGTTTGTTTGTAATTTATGTACGTCCATACCACGATGCGAGTGTGTAAGTGTTTATTTATTTAAAAATCACAAAAATCGCTAATATTCCTAAGTAATAAAGCCTTTAATAATCAGTGTCCCGCCTTCTTACGACGTGGGAGTCTTCAAGAGGAGAGTTAATAGACACTATTATAAGTTAGTGCGCTCAACATTTTAGACTTCATCGCCACTTATCATCAGGTGGGATTGTTGCCAAACATTAACTTATTCTATGTTAAAATATATATATATGTTACTATCTACTTTTATAGATTTAGTTTTGTATTATTTTGTTTACTTTTTTGGTGATTTACAAAAATTTAACACATGGCATTCTCACCCGATGGTATGTGGCGATGAAGTATTAGATGATAAAGCGAAATCACTTAGAAAATGCCTATTTAGTCTTGATATAAAGCCATCTACGCTAATGGATGGAAACACCGACACGGGCAGACAATTTCAATCGTTTGCGGTACGTATAATATATGACAGATTCAAACGCGTCGTCCGTATCGAAGGATCGCTGATAAGAAAAGGATGGATAGACGCCGTGAGTTGGGTTGTCCGACGGTGGAAAGGGGACGGAGAAATACGACGAATGATTTCTTCGCACATTGTTGCTGATTTTGAAATCGCTTTGGAATTTCTGAACCGATTAGCGGCCCACTGCAAGGCCCGAGTTTCTACTCGCAATGAATGGTGCCTGGCAGGTAAGCTCGAAGCCAAGTACCTGGGGGGCGGTCACGTTATTAACCCTGAATCTTTTCCCACGAAGGCCACGCCTGGTGCCATGAGTACACCGTATTAAGCAGTCCATTGCCGGATCGGTGGTGTGGTTAATGGTGTAACCAGACAGCTTTACGTCCGAAAGGGTAGCGGTCAGGACATAAAACATTTTTTTTCCTCTTTATAATATAGAAGAGAGAAGAATTTCTTTATTGAAGCATTGGTTTTAGAAATCTCCATATTACAGATAACTAAACGTAACTGCAGATGCGTCTGCTTAGGCAACTTACAAAATAAAGCGGTGCGTATGTTGTCTATGGTATATCAATATCCACGGGTGGCAGTGATCACTCATTCCGTCAGGTCGTTTACCTGATGGACGCACAACAAACATCGCGTTGATGTATTCGAGCTGTAACGGTCTTACTTGAGCCACGTAGGGAGTGATCATGGCGCCGAGTCTGGCCACCCCGCTGCAAGCGCCGACCGCTGTCGATCTTAACGCCGTGGGGTACACCTGTAAAATGTTACGGGTGAAACGATATTGGTAAGAGTTCAGGTATATATTTCTGTTGCCTGGCGCTACCTTACAATGTCCACCGTAATAGATGACTTAAGTGATTAAAATGCGACATATTGTGATTTGCACGTCTCGTTCCATCTCAAGTTCTCAAAAGCATGTCCGTATTGCAATATTTTTTCGGTTAAGAACACCGAGAGGAAGCTTAAACACCTCAGTTCTCCATAATGTCTTCGAAGGTGCGCGACGACTGCCGATCTGCACTGCTACAGTGTGGACTTACTACTTCAGACATTCATTGGGACAATTACTACGAGTATGTAATTAAAATCACAGTCATTAAAATCAGAAATTTGTTAATTACATTTATCTATTTACCTCCGGCGTATACACGTATGCAGCTTGAAACAGTCCAGCTATTATTCCTCGCGCCAGGAATAGGATGCATGTGAGGAACGTCCGGCTGCAAACACATATATTTTAAATTTTTTAATACTTATTTAACAAATGTTCAAGACAATTAGTCATCATTTATTTATTTATTATCATATACATTCACACGCGCACACACACACACATAGTTATGGACATATACTCATGAACGCTTAGATAAGAAACAAACATTAAAACAAACTATTTAACTTATTGGAAGCATTACTTTTCAGTTTCTGTTTTATTGTACAATGTTTTCAAATTATTTATGTATTCATTTATATAAATATTTCCTTTGGTTATCAGCTAGGGAAAAAATGCTCCAACTAGACTTAACAACCGTCTCTAGTATCATACTTGCTGGCTGGTCGTATACGCTAGTCGTAACACGCCTGATAATTGTTCTTTTATTTAAATTTAAAAATGGAACGCGCAGTGACAATCTCGCTTTTTTACCATTTGAGCGACATTATCGCTCCAAAACCCTAAAGCAATATTGCATTTAATTAAAAACAATGTCTTTAAGTAAAAATTGTAATCAAGCCACGAGGTAAGTAATAATTAAACTGAGAGCGAAAAATTGGTCACACAAAAAGATTGTTCATCACCTTAATTGCTCTAAAATAATTATGTCTATCAAACAACCTCAAACGTCTAAAACGCGAAAAACATCTTCTCGAGACGATAGGAAAATAGTGCGGTAAGCGGTACAAGATCCCTTCAAGTCATCTAGCACCATAAGAAATGAATATTTTGGTCAAAACACTCATCTGCAGTCTCAGCCAAAACTATTCGCCGACGTTTAGTTGAAAAAAAAAAAAAACTTACACGCCAGAGTTGCCACGGAAGTACTGATGTCGACGCAACGTCATAGAGCGGCTCGAGTTGCTTTTGCGAGGCAGTATGAGAGTTGCACAGTGGCTCGGTGGGAAAATGTACTTTTTCAGACGAAACCAAACAAACGATGGATGGATGGAAGACGGTTTGTAAGACGCTCCCCAAAAAAAAGCGTTTGATCCAATCTTCAATAATAAAGCCTTTGAACATGGAGGAGGAAACATTAAAATTTGGAGGTGTTTTCTGGACGTGGAGTTGGGCCGACGAGGCTCATAGAAGGAAATATGAATCAATTTAAATATAAAAACATTTTGGAACACACCATGTTATGATCAAAGAAGAACTTCCAGTTATTTGGACATTCTAGCATGATAACGACCCCAAACATACAGCAAGTTCAGTGGTAGACTTTCCCCAGGCACAATCCGTGTCTGTCTTAACTGACCAGCCAACAGTCCTGATCTTAATCCGATCGGAAATCTTTGGTGTGAAGTAAAA
>DWPT01004313.1:0-13367 GCA_018251895.1 Agathymus mariae mariae
GCTCTAATTAATTAAGTTCATAGTATAATTCGTTATCCTGATCCTCAGATATAGCAATATGTTGATATCAAACTTCAAATAGGATATTGTTACTTTTTTAGAATATCTATAACCATAGTATATATAAAATAAGTTCAACCTACACCCGTGGCCCGCGTTAGTCATACGGAGCCATATGCGCTGTATTCCCGTTGGCTTGTATACGAGATCGTATCTATATTGATGACGTGTCCTTGGGAATTTTCGCAAAGTATCGCCTAATACTTGCACACTAAATCAATTGCTTGTGCCGATTTTGATGAGGTTTTTAGTGGAGGGCGCTTCCGACAATATTTATATCTATTTTACGACTTATTTTTTAGATTATACAATAGTTGTAGAATACGCACATGTGTATTTTCGCATCACAAAACCTTTTATAATTAGAATGAAACTAGTGGAAAGTTAGATTTTAAGTGTATAAAGACTGGTTTATTATTATTGTACGTTTGTATAATTGAAACATGTGAGTAATATATGAATTGTGTATAAGGAACTAGTTGTGACGGGCGTTCACGACGCGCAGCACTCACGCTGCGTTTGTGACGTGTCTAATGTGTAATGTACATCTTTTAGAACGGAATATACGATGCGTTGTGCATCACCGCTAGTCGAACGTCCGGAGGCGTCGTGTAGAGCGCTGTGTTCTCTGTCGTAACTGGAACCTTACGCTATCCATTTGGGTATATTAAACTGTAGTTGTATAATAATCGTGCAGTGCATTCTTAAAGTATGCAATGAAACTCGTTGTTTTAGGTTTTATTTATTTTTTTAATTATTAAAATGTAAAATTTTAAAAATGTCGAAAAATGCGTTGCTCGCTCTCGCACGAAGCGGTATGACAGAACGATAGTCGCGAAGCAGTACAGCATTTACTTTTAGCATTTTGTAGTTCCTTATTTATTGCTACAAGATACAAGGGGACGTGCTTAGCGACAATATTAGTACCAATTCGAACGTCGATAAATGCACGTGTTAGTCAGTGCCTACGAGTGATAGATTGTTTTAACAATAAATTGAATTGCATTGAGGAAAAATACTTTAAAATCTTCAGCGAGGAATTTTTCATTTTTTTTCGAATGTAAATTAATTCAATGTATGGTAATTTTTTGACATAACATAAAATTATTTGTCAATTCATTCATAATATATAGCCAAGCTTGTATTTTGCACTTATTGTGAATGACTTAAGAGTACCGTATGGTTGGTTTTGGCAAACGGGACACTTCCTTGAAGTTGCGTTTCGATCGAGATTGAGACGAGTGGAGTGGAAAGGAGACGTGCAGCAATTTACTAACGATATTAGGGAAAACTCACATCTCGTCTCCACCTCACTTTAATATAAACAGTCGGTCACATCGGACAGGGTAGACGAGGGTTTACGCACTCAACACGTGCAGCGCCACCGCTCACCTCCGTGGACATATTTTTACAGGCTTCGTTTTCTTACGTAACCCATTTTATAACACTACGCACCGAGTATACTTTTTCTGCATGTAAAATTTTGACATGTTACATTTTATGAGAAGAATATTAATTATTGTGAAAAATCATACGAAATGAATTATCATACGGCGCACTCACCGTTCCTTTCATACTTCATTGAATTCAAATTCAGTATCATTGAATCGTTTAGGTATTTTTAAACGCTAACGGACGTAATTTTTTTACTTCTTCGACCGAGAAGGTGCTTTTTCATTGAGAAGAAACCGTGCATCATTTATCAACGTCAAAAATAACCGTATAGTGCTACCGAGTAGGACGAATAAATTATTAACGGAGCGTGTTACAAATAGCAAGACACTACAAAATGTTCTTGTACCTTATCAATAGCATTTTTTTTGAGAGGATCTTTGTAAGAATGTTAATTTGTTGCCGTAATTAAAAATTACGGAAGGGAAATTCTCAAAATAACTACACGTGTGCTTAGTATTTCATTTCCAGTAGCAAGTGCGACGTTAAACTATTGCGAATGAAAAATCATTGCCTGTGAATATTTAGATGTGAAAACAATTTTAAAAAGCATGATATTATTTAATATCCATGCCTAGTAAAATTCACACTGCCAACGAATAATTTTATCTTTTATCTGTTCTTATGACGTCAGATCTGTGTAACTTATTTCGATGCTTTTTTTATTTTCGGTTCATATTATTATTAAATAAGTAATTGTTTTTCTGTATATTTTTCGTTTTAGTATTCATTTTTAAATTGCGAAAAATGTATAATTGTTTTAAACTAAGCTGTATTTTTGTTTAAACCACATTACTGTTAATTAACGTCTGAGTAATGTAGACATGTGCCAGGTGTACAGTTCTTCCGTTTGTGTATATGTTGTTATATTTAGTTAATTTTAAGGTTATACAATTATATCATTGGTATTCAGTTACAATGTTGTTTTATTTATTTTGGTAGATCTTTTGGGGGTATTTTAACATTTCAGCCGCTCTAAAAGTACCTTCGTTTTTAAAACGAAGCCAAGTGTAAATACATTATTACGACAGACGCTACGTATCTCTGACCGTTATTGTTACACATGCGCAGGCGCATAAAGTACCTACTTCAAAAGCATACAACGATCCTTCGATGGGATCTCGCACATCAAACATCCGTTGTTTTTCAAGCTATAAAGTTGTTTTTATAAACCATTACTAAAAAAATGAGTTAATAGGCGACATAACGAATGCAACATGAATGAGGATGTTCATTTAGTGGCGATTCGAGTTTGATTTTGGATATATAAATACTGGAAATTTATTTTGGTTTTACGAAAACCATATTACAGTAATGATAATCCGATAAAAAAAAAATACATGCAATTTTGCGGTCAGTGTATTTACACTCTCCTGAATCTATCTTGTTATAAAATAACTAGCTACTTAAAATGTTTAGTGGGGACAGTGAAAATTGGATAACGCCGCCGATATTAAATGAAATTGTATTATTTTCTTCTCATAGATATAGTATAAAACGCGTTATATCCCACGGAAAATATCACGATTCCCAACGTAAGTATATCATATATAAATAGTATATTAAATAATATCTTGTACTAGTATACTGCATGTTGAAAATATGCAATATCGCAGTTTGTTTATAACGGACATTTTTTATGGCATAAATATTCGTTTATTTATTGATTAATATGTTTTAAACGCTTCTTTGAAGATTTACAATTACATACAAATAAATGCTTATAACATACTAGACTTTTTGGTAGTGTGAATCAGTCGCTAATGGATGAGAATACCTTTATACGTTGCAGCCTGATTTTAGAATTGACAATATCAAGAAATTGTCGGCCATTTCATGAAGGGACATTGTCGTTTGACAATATTGTTAGACCACAATAAATAATTTAATAACATCCGCAGGTTATCTTAACAAATTAAAAATAAATCATTTAGTTATTAAGTCAATAGAGTTACCGACGCGTGTCATATTTTGCTTCTGCTACCGTTTCGAAAAGGTGCTTTATCGTAGATAAGAAACGGCGCAACTAATTAGCACATGTTTTAAACCAATTTAGTGTAATAGCCGCACATTGGGATACTAATAATCTATTATGATTAAGTCTCTGTTCACTAGAACTATGAGCTTATGGCAACGTTTCCTTAGGTTGGGTCTGTTTTTCTGTCATTAACGGCTATAAATCCAGTTTCAATTCCAATCAGCGACCAATTATAAAATACTTAGTTTTAAAACTACAAAACAAGGAGTAGTAATTCTCATATAATCAAGTCACTGATTTTCGCAAAGCTACTAATTAAATAGAATAGGAAAAATGCGTTGTAACAATGTACAATCACGCTCAGTTTTTTCACAATTAGAATAACAATTGCATTGCCTGTACCCCATCATCGGTGTGTGTTTCCACAACATTATCGATGGATAACTTGATGGTTATTGTGTTCGACGACAACAGGACAACCCAGCAGCTCACTCTTTTTTATGGTCTCGTTTTTGTTGCTGGTGATGGATTAGATCATGTGCGCATGTGTGTATATTAAAGCTGTAAGATAAGTTAGGAAATATTAATACATACACAAATTTGCGATTTGTTCAATATTCTAACCTAATCATTACGATATTACGATTGGTAGGTTAGAATTAATAAGGATGCTTAATATGCGGGTAGAAATATAATCTAACAATAAAAAGGGTATGAATAAAGATTCGAGGGCTTTGAGGTTTCAGCTGAGTTCGCTGGCTGAAAGCAATAGACCTCGTCTGCATTCGTGTAATCCTGCGATACTGTTGGTAGAAATTTATTGAATAAAAGTGTGTGTGTAAAAAGTGAAGTGGGCAATATGTTTGCCTAAACCGGTGTAGTTGGAGGTTTTATTGCATAATTACATATTTCCTGTTGCCTTACGCTTGCACACGTTGCTGGCACTCACCTACGCAAGCCAGTAGCGTAATAAATATATACTGCCGCATCAGGAAGTTATGAAGCTGGTTTGAGGAATTTTCGATTAATCACAATATTCATATGAGAGTAGTGAAGGCACGGATATGACTAAGATTTTTTTCTTACATTCCTGTTTACCGCAACAGTGGCACGATAAATATATCGTGCGAGTAACCTGGAGTAAATCTTTCAGTGACATCCTAATGATGCATAATTTTTTTCCATTACTAGAAGATTAGATAAACACAGCAGATTAAAACAATTCAATTCATTTATTTCTTGTATATGCGTTTAGATGGACTGATAAGAGTTTTGCAAGAGTCGACGCGATTTGATCTTTGTTAAATAAATACTTGTCAATGACAAACGGAATGAAATATCCTGTTTTTATAATACGGAGTAATCAAGAGATGATAACGATGTTAAATTGAAAAGTGTTTGCAGAATATTCATAACAATAAACTGATGTGATTTTCTTGGTGTTATGAAGCCTGATCAAATTCAGACTCCTCAATAAATTTTCCCTTCGAGTGCACCCTGATAACGAATGGCAATAGCGTAAATTTTGAACGTGTATTTGTTTTAGGACTCATTGCTGGCTTTGAAGTTATAAATTCCTCGGTAATTGGTGTTACAGATGAGCATGGGCTGGGAAAAACAAAAACGTGGTTCGTCAATTATAACTTGAGATCGTTTCGTTACCAAACAAAATTAGACTTCAAATATATCAGTGAAAATAATAGGAATCTCTTAAGGCACTATAAAGGAGTTCCCTTAAAGTTTTCTTTTATGGAAGCAAAAGATTTTAACTATATCAAGAAGTACCTGCGTGATTCTTCTATTATATGTCGACCTGATCGGGTTGAAACTTTCGTTATCTGACACTAGACCGTACCCTAATGATAAAGATACCTGTAAATATTACGTTTAATTGTTTTACTTTCTTTGTCCGTTTATATAAAATATGAAATTCTTGTGAATCTAATACAGTTAAAAAGTGTTATGTATTCGATGATGCGAATTTCAAACCACGTTAATAGATATTTAAATTTTAAACGTAAAGTAAATTGGGAATAAAACGAACTTTGCCCAAAGGTGACGTTAGAACCGACAGAAATTTAACTGCAAATTTATAATTACAATTATAAAGACAGTCATATTAGAAGACTTCGACTGCCATGTAGTTATTACTCGAAAAACAAATAAATTAGCGCTCACACATTGACAAACTGCCCTAAGATAGGTTACAGGTTACAATAGTATGAACATATATAAATAAAACGTACAAACATGAAAAGATAGGGAACAACAATTGTGTAGTGACATAAAATGTGGCGCAATCCACTGAGCTACATGATCATATCTTTGTTAATTGTTTCACGGTATCAGGCCAGTTCTAAATCTAAACCATTAAGGTGATGTCTTAATAGAAATTGCGTAAAAACTTGACATTGGCTCAGTTTGGTCACTGTGTTATGGTAATTTAATTACAAAGAATTTTCTGTTGAAATGTATCAGAAACTATGGCACGGTAGAAGATAAAAATTATGTAAATAAAGAATAAAAAAATACTATATTTATTTTTTTATTCATGTTGGAACAGGGTATTAGGGATTCCATGGCCATTTCCTTGCCGGATACGCTTTGAATAAAATTGTAAAATTGCGAATCAAAAATTTGGATAGTACTCCATATATGTAAATGTAATGGCTAATTAATCGAATTAACAGTTATTTGCACAGAAAGTATAAGAGTACTAGTGTGATAAAATGCACGTACGTCAATTTGGCATTGGCGTCAACAATTATCATTAAATTAATAACACATTCTTGAAATATAAATTATGAGACACAAAAATATTTTAGAATATTCGAGCATAATATTTATATTTTGTGATTTTTTTTATTTCGGTACGATTATAAAAAAATAATTCCATGCTATTTTTGACCTCTAGAACTACACTGCAGGTGGCCAGTTGCAAAAGTCTTAATCAAAATCCACACGGGACATCTTAGAACTTTTAACACTGAAACGTTCAATTGTCGCCAACATCTATACATGTGTGCCCTTTATCTACTCTAATTGAATGTGTTGTAATTAACATTCCTCCAAAAAACATACTTAATATAATTCTAACATATTTTGTAATTTTTATTTATTTTATTATTACGTAAATTACAGCCCTGAATCGTTAATACTTTATGAGCGACAATCCGTCAATGAGGCAATAACACTGACCTTGCTTCAGCCCTTCTGAATTACTAATCAATCAAAACTATGCTAATAGTGATAACAAGCTATGAAAGTGAAACAGATCTAACTAGAACCTTTTATTTAAAGCAAAAAACATTTATAACCCTATCTCAATTACTGTTAAATTCGTTACATGTGGGTTGTCCCCGGCGTAGAATGAAAAGAAACGTTAAATAGGGTCGTAGTAAGCTAGGCAAGTAAAAAAAAATCCAAACACCGCTAGGAATAAACTAGACGGGGCAGAGTCCAGCAACTTGCAACAAACACTAAGTTATCCCAGTTTCCTAACTGTTACCTTTACCTCATTTGCATTCAATTACTATATGGTGAATGTTTTATGCAACTCATATTCTATGCAATACAGATCAAAACGTATAGTGATAGTATTTCGATAGAAATCATAGTTATACATATCTATTTCGCCGTTCAAAATGTTACCTTGAAAGTGTTACCCTAATGAATACCATTGCTTATGTTAAAATGATTTATTACGCTTTTTTTAATCATATATAAATCCAGAGTCTGTTCGTCGGTACATTCCATTTTCTTTGTCCAAGTTTATGTTAAATATACTGACCACAATTTGACTATTTTTTTTCTGTCTGTATTTATGCTTGACCGATCTTTATGAAAAATTGTATGTTGTAAAAACACATGATTGAGCATGATTAAAACTAATATCTTATTTTGAATGATCACTTATATATAATTAATTGTTCAACGCGAACGAAGACGTAGGGGGCCGCTAGTATTTACATAACCACGACACTAACGAGACTAGAACTGACACGAAAATCTAAATACTTCAAGTGACTTCGTGTTGTATTTAAAGGGTTTTTATTTGTGGTTGGATTATGTGCTGCTTAGTGGACCTTACGTTTCTATACTGGATACCATTCTCCGTCATCAATCGAGGTATATTTTAACGCCTTTTATTGCAGTGTTGAACAACCATTTCACAAGTTGGTTCAAAGGTGTCTTCTCCGTCAACAACGCAACGGTGACTGAGTGATGAATGACTACTACCCACGTACCACGTTTACATTCCAGCTCAGTCTTCGGGAGTAGCGATGTGTCTGTAAAATACCTTAAGGTATCGTCAATACAGAACCAAATATTGTTAGGAATACTTTACAGGTGTTCGTCTACTGCATAAGGTGCAGTCAAACTTGTTGCCATCTCAACAAAAACGAATATTGTCTCATCTGCTATTCATTATTACTAAGAGACTGCTGTTTTAAATGTCAACATTTAATCGCCTCCAACTGGTTCAAAGTTGCGTAAAGTAATAACATTTACAATTATTTGAAACTTTTATTGAATTATTATAATTAATATTTCTTAGGTTTTTCCATTTTCAGCTGTAAATTCTATCGTTTGTTACTTTGTTTTTGATAATATTCAGAGAAAAGACCATATCTATGTGTAAAAGCAATATTTGTTTCTTTAATTATTTCTTAGATATGTTTTTTATAGTTTGCAAAATAATATAGCAATGTTACTGATATAGATATTATGTTCTTAAAAATAAACAGTAAAATGGAACAGGTGTAGAAAAATTCAAATACCAGTCGTTGAATGACAAATAGTAATGACCAAAAGAAACTAATAATTGAATGAACAAGAACTCTTAAGAAAACCTTTCTTCCACTTTTTGGTGATTGGTTGCGCATACAAGCCGTTTTGTGTTAACCGATTATTTTGTTGAGAATTTCACACAATATATTTTTTTCGAAATTTTATTCGGTACATATTTTCTGCACAACTTCATAAATAACTAGCGGCACTAACTATTAATTATTATACACCATACACTATGTCCATCCCACCATCCTAACTAATGTACCTTTCAAATGGTAAAATAATTATTCAAATACATAGATGTCGTGGTTCCGGAGATCACTCTCCGCATATACATTAACTCATAAAATTTGAACTCCTTGTAATAACTTGCGGCCCGCCCCGCCTACGTGCGGTGCGAACAATTAATATTGTAGATATAGACCAGGGATGTTATGGAGCTCCGTATCCGTAACCGAAACTATCGTATATCCGAAATGAAAACATATTCGTAACTGTAACCGAATTCGATAAAAAAGTTTCGGATAACGACAGTAATTAAGCACGTTACGACTGTGGTTTACGTTGACCGAGCCGATACATTAGCCGAGTCGTTCTCATTTTAGATGTTTTTTCTGTGATTATAATACCACATAAAACCTAGAGACAAAGTCAAACTTTGTAAAAACATTATATATTTTTTCCAAGTTGAAAATAATCTAATATCCCTAACCGAAATTCTCCGAAACAATCGGATAATCCGAAATAATTTTATATCCATAACCGTAACTGAAACCGGTAAAATACTATTCATATATCCGTATCCATATCCGGATCCGAAATATCATATACATAACATACCTAATATAGACACAAAATATATAGCCTATGTCCATCGGGAAGGATGTACCTGGGAAATGGTAAAATAATTTTTGAAATAGCTGTCTTGGTCCCGGAGTTTAACCTCAGCGTAAACGAACGGACAAAATTCACACTCTCTGTAATATCGGTGTAAATACTTAAAAAAGTTTTCATGAATCAGTCCGCAAACATAGATTAGCACTACCTTGCCTAGTTACAGCCAATTCGTATATAAACTCAAAATGGCGCTTAGTGGTTACTCATTAAATAAGATATTCATCGAACACTTCCGTGCATAAAATCGATAAAAAATTCGCCAATTTTATTCTTAAGGCCATCACTCGTGATTAATTATCAACTTTTAACCTTTTTATTCCCTTGATATTCAGAGGAAATAAAATCAAATTTTAACTTTCAAACTACTCCATAGTGACACTGCCTGCGGAAGGGAAGAACTCAGATTAAATTTCTGGTCGGGGTATCCTCAATATTATATCACTGGTAATTTATAAATTTTTCCTGTTGGTTCTTGTCTATGTCTCACCTACATACACATTTACCTCACTACACAAGAATATGTGGAATTTTGAGCGTATGAGCGTTTATGTTCTGCAAACTTTGAAAATTCTAAGATCAATATATTTATATTCAACAACGTATACATTATTATTATCGCCCGGTCCTTGTCAGTCTTGACGCGCGATCAGTCCTTGCTAGATCTTGCTTTTTTTTAATATGAAATAACTTAATGTTTGACAATCCCACCTAACCGTAATTAATGTTGAAGTCTAAGATGTTGAACGCTCTAACTTAGTCTATCTAGCTTACACTTTCCTCTTGAAGACTCCAACATCGTAAATCTTAGATACTCGATCGTCCACTACAATTTTTATTACGACAGTATTCTTTGTACCCTATTGTCTTTTATTTCGAATTCTTCTTGTTTTGTCTTAATTCATAGTCTCAGTGGTAAAGTACCATTTCGAAATGGTAATAGAAGGAAAAACCCATGGTTACATATCATACTGACAAAATACCAAAATTTTTAAATTATTTTGAATTACAATATTAGTGTAGACGGAGTTTAAAACCATAAATTGTACTATTTATATATGTATGCCTTAATATTTATACGTATATGTATGTAACAATTAAAAAACCATTGATTTAATATCATTGGTCACACCAGTTATTACGGTTCTTAAAACTTGAAATTGATTTTCGTTCTAAAATACAGGCACACGCTATCTACCTATATATGCATGTATAATAATACCCACTGACACAAACAACACGATTTGGTTCACTGTTTCAATCCCATGAATCATTTATCATTACTTAAGTAAATGTTACGTAAGAGACCCAGCCAGTGCAATAACCCCATTTTTTGCATTCCTCAGATAACGTGAAGAGGCGCCGTGTATTGATAAATGAGTTGTCCGACTGAGAAATATTATAATATTCTTAATGAGTTAAAATAACTCATGCTACCCCATGGCCATAACGTATTTCGATTATACACGATGAAGATTCTGTGATTCTTGCTGTACTGTGGCTTATCGGTTTCTAATCACGTGAAATAAAAAAGAAAAAAAGGTTAATAACAGCGACATTGTAAATTCGACATTCGTACTTTATCTATCCTTGAGCCTAAAATAACTATATAAATCTGTAGTGTTTGTTTGAATGTAAATATTCGTTTTATGATTTACTGACATCAATTTAGATTTGACATCAATCGACCATAATAGCGGAAAGCATTTGCTGACAGGTTTGCCGCGAATCGTAATCTTATTAACATACATCAAAAAATAAAGATAATTTAAATTCAGCTTATAAAATTCTTTATCTAACTCTTGAAACTGTTCACAAAAGATATTGCGTAAAATTTGTAACTTACATGAACGATACAAGTATCAAAGTATTTTTTTAATTATAATGAGCTTCGGTGAACGTTGTTATCGGCACGGGTGAGAAGCATCTGAGGTCAATTAAATTATATTCCGTTGGGACACAGATGTTTTGCCATTTGGTGTCATTGTCAAATAATGCAAGTGTAAATTCAATAAAGATTTTTGACTACGTTCTGAAATAGTTCTTTGAAACTTTGGATCATATTCTGTTCAATTTTAAGAGAAAGTTTGAGATTGGTCAATCACCAAGCGTTTAATAACTTTCGTGTTTGACGAGTTGACTAAAAATTTAATAATTGTCTATGTAGAACATTTTATTACCAACATATTGTAAGAACTTGCTCCTCGTCTTTGATGTCGGTACTAAGGTGGACCCCCAGGTGTCCACAGGAGACTCGACGGGGGACTACGTAGGCGTGACAAAAAATGAGGGTTCACAATTTGTAAGCGATCGTCCACGAAAATTTATCTGCTTTCGTTAGTGAAGGACTAAAATGTTGCTTGACTTCACCTATCGATGTGGCCAGACAAAGTTTTAAGAAGCTCAGCGCCTGTTACTGGTAAAAATTTGCATATTTATATTCAGTACAACGTGTCGACACTAGCAACGCGCCGCCGTCAGCAACGTTGGTTTAGACGTGCTAAGGGACGATTTACAACTTGAATATGGTAACAATAATAATCAATAGTGTAATAATTACATATTTGAATAAATACAACACAAAAAAATGTACTATTTTTCTTTTTATTTCTGCACCTCCAAATCCGGAGTTTACTAAATGAAATAAGTGAAAATTGATTGGTTCCTAGTGCTGTGAGTAGTATGATGTCAAGAAGTAAAGTTGAATGGAATTCCTTTTTTGATTAGCCAACTTAACTTTCTCGCTATCCACTCACAGCACGATAAATTAATTAATTAACCAATCAATTCTCACTTTTTTTCCGAAACTTAATAATTCTTGGTTGGAACTCAGCCGAAACGCAAATTTTGATCGTTATCTAACAATGGTAATCTTCATATTTTTTGTCGAGCTTTGGGAATATGTTAGAAATGTAGCTGCAGGGGGTCCACCGGAACCAGCTCAATTTTGGAAGTGATCTGTGAGAAAAAAGT
The DNA here is from genome assembly GCA_018251895.1 of Agathymus mariae mariae. Classification (NCBI taxonomy): domain Eukaryota; kingdom Metazoa; phylum Arthropoda; class Insecta; order Lepidoptera; family Hesperiidae; genus Agathymus; species Agathymus mariae. Next base: position 12,152 of record DWPT01004313.1, read on the forward strand.
CTAGGAACCTCTGGTCTGGACATTGCGACAGATGGCAGGGTTATCACATGATACTAAATAGTATTACAATGAAATAATTGATACTAGTGGAGAGTATAGTTTTACACTACCGTTAACCTCAACGCTCTTCCCCAAACTCTGTTAGAGATATGAAACCCCCACGATGGTCCTGTCTAGTCTCCCGTTGGAGTGCGAGTTCGATAGACGGTACAAATGTAGGTACTATGTGAACCCAGGCTATATGACATATGCAAGACCCAATTTCAAACCCCTAAACGATAGTCTACAACATAACATTGTAATGAACGAAAAGTCAGTTTAAGATTTTGAACTTAAGTATACGTTAAAAAAAGATAATGAAATACATAAATTACAAAACAAAACCTCAAATTTGGTCATATCCAAATATGCCCAAACTAATTAGAATATTACGCTACTTAAATTGTTCGTGCACCATTTTCGAACAAGTCAGTGTGTCACCGCATGCATTTTTTATTAGATATCTATATATGGTTCGTGTCTACTTATTGTTATTGCTATTACAGTAGCAGGCGTGCAAGTTTAATGATAAGATCCAGCAAACGAGCAAAGAACTGCATGATGACAATTGATTTCCATCACCATGCATCGCTATTGCACCAAAAAGATCATCTTCAATCAAGGATGCAACAAACGAATTCATGCACCAGAAATGTATAATTTATTTTTCACGAATAGAATAATCTTAAAACCAACGAGCAAGCCGGAAATATAAGATCGAAAAACCATTAAACCAAGGTTATTACTAACCTATGCCGGAGAGAATTGGGTAAAACCATGAATCAACATTGATATTCGCCTCGGCTCACCTTATTAAGAGTCGCGACAAGCCATGTTTACCTCTACGTTTTTTATGTTGTCGGATGAATAGGAATTGGGAATTACTGTGCTAATAATAAATGAAGAGGAATTATGAATACCTGTTTACCTATTAGCAAAATTTGTGGTTACAGATTACGTAACTACACGTTCTCTGTGTAGAATGTTCGCAGTGACCATTGGCTAGTCTGTGTTTAATTTAAATAAAGTCTACTTAGGATTTTGTGCAAAAGGTAGTGAGAAGTAAATTTATAATTACAGTACTATTAGTATTCTTGTATACAGTTGATTTCGAACATAACGATATTGAAGGGACCGCGTAATTTCGTCGTTATATCCAGCAGTCGTAACAGGCATA